>JAOVVB010048720.1:0-14797 GCA_028570985.1 Heterobranchus longifilis
GGAGATTCAGAGAGATTCACAAGAGCTCAAAGTGGGAGGTGAAGGTAATGAGACACATGTTTGCATGGCTTTTGTCCGATACTGTGACATCTGTCAGTACTGTAAGCATGGTCGCCATTTGTTTTGTTCCAGATGTAATTTCAGACTTGTAGAAAAACACACTTGACTAGAAAGAAGAACTGTAAAATATGGAGGGAGTAGGCAGCTCAGTTTGGGTTTACTGTCTGTGCTTTATGTTGCCTGATGAATGTGTAAAATATATGAAGACGTTTTAAAAGAAGCTTTTATTTTATTGTTAGTCCTCGTTTGTGTTGCTGTTCTGTCAATTCCATTTCGTGCCAAATACTGAGTTTTGTCCAGTTGTTTAAATGCTTTGTTTACTACAGTTCTGCACTTAATGTTGAACATTTAGATGCTGTATGTTTATGGCACTTTGGCAGTACTGTGTTGGATTATTGATAATAACTGTGAGGAGAGAGAGGCTTGTCATCTACCTGCTGATAAATGTGGCTTTTCTTATTCACCAGTTAAATGTCATGCTCTGTCATTTGTGGGGTCTGTGCTACTATTGTGGGGAAAAAAGTCATTGTCTGTGGATTTCTGTGGTCTCTGGGTTACTTTGTTGCATGGAGGCTGATTTATTGGTATGGAGACATGTCTTTGAGGACATTTGTCAGTATGCCAAGTTGTAAACAGGCAGCTGTAGACTGGGTGCACTGGGTCATTTGTGTTTATGTGTGCTCTGGCTGGCTGTTGTCTTCAGGTTATAGAAGTCATCACTGTAATATTTTGAGGTTAATGTTGTGTTTTATCTCAGTTGAAAAGACTGCTGCTGGAATAGCTGCACAGAGAGATACACAGAGGCAGGGGACCAAAGAGACAATAGAAGGTACGCAGAGATTTTAATCGGCCTTGTGCTTCTTTGTCTCATCTGACTCGGTCTTTGCGTTGCCAAATGCAGGTGTTGTATCTCTGCTGATGTCTCTCGCTTTCTATGGCGTATCAAGCTTGTTGTATGTTTGACTGTAGCTTGTTTGAGCTGCTGTGAGAAGTGAACAAAAATTATACAGAGTGAAATTAGTTTTTAAAGTTAGGTTAACAGAATGTCACAATATAAGGATGCACCAACTGAAACTCTGGGCCGATACAGATGTTTAAAATAACAATTTTTTTAAATGTTTATTTTGTTTTTGTTGTTATTTATCCCCCCTTTTGCTAGAGAAACAAAGAAATCTTCATTATTAATGAAATAACTGAACTGTTTTAAAGTCATTCAACATTTCACTACACTATCTTTGAATGAGCATATTTTTTCCACATGAAAAAGATAATTGTTTTGGAAAAATAACAGCTTCAAAAGCATTTTTAACACAACATTTAACCAGCGCAAAATTGATGCAACAGATAAATATCGGCGACTGCCATCGGTGAATCTTATTTGCTGATTGCAGTCAACAAGGCGAATATCAGCCGATATATCGGTGCATCCCATAATATGAATATAGGTAGATATGGTATGATATTGAATGTTTGGTGATGTTTTTCAACTGTCCGCGCCTCGCACAGCAGGTCCTTATGATTCCTTTTGTCAAGTGTTTGTGCTTCTTGTGGTTTTTGGTGGAAGTGACGTGATTGACAGAATGTAGCCTGTGAGAGATTTGCAGCTGTTATCATTGTACAGTAGATGATTGTCACTGTTACTACAAACATGTTGGTTTGTGAGACGTACTGTGTGTTGTGGCTCGTGACCCTGTGCTCAGGCTTCAGTGTGTATTGGTGTTCTGTGTACTTCTTTTAAAAGCTCTATTGATTGATCGGTGATTGGAGTTACTCGTCATGTGATGTTCAACAATAGGAGAGATGAATTGTACAAGATGTTGCAGAAATATTTCATGTGTACTCAGCAAACGCTCACTTGATTAAAAGACGATTAGAGATGAATAGAAGGTATAGGTATAATCAGACTTAAATGTTTTATCCCAGCAGCGAGGCCGGCAGATGCTCCAGCAGCCGGGACGTTAGACGCTAAGGATTCCAAAAAAGTGGTGGAAGGTATGAACCGTTATTACCTAACTATATATAACAGTATTGTCTTTGTTGGGCAGGCTCTTGGTCACTGCGCTGTCTGTATGTTTTTTTAAAATACTGCTTTTCTTGTTGCATATTGCATGAATAAATGCATCATCTGAAAAATGCAGTTTCAGACAAATAGAAATCAAGTGAAGACGGTATTGTGTTTATATGGATATGTCTATATGGCTGGATATTGTGGCTCTAAAACTTCTATGGCACATTGCTTTTGGTTTGTCGTCTTGTTCGGTCTGTTGGTGAAGATTTCCACGTTCTGAAATTAAAATCTATATTCTATGTCTACAAATAACTTCAGTTACAGCAGAGAAGTCAGCAGCTTCAGCAGTGACCTCCAAAGTTGAACCTGAGAAGCAGGAATCCATAAAGAGAGTTGAAGGTATGTGGCAGTGTTATAAAGAAACTCCAAGAACACACTTTGAGTGTAAATGGGGTTTTGTTTGTATAAAGTTGCTGCTGGGGTTTTTGCCGAAGCACACACTGTGATAGCATGTAGTACACCAGGCGGTATATGTTGGGACAGCAGACCATCATCATCCTTGTCTTGAGGGTTTTGTCAATAGTCTGGCACTTTTGTTCTTGTTGGCTGATTAGCTGGAAATATTGGAAATTGCAATTAGTTGGAGTTGGTGTTTTTTGTGTAATTTCTCAGTTCTCAGTTCATTGTTTGTTGCTTTATTCGATTGATTAAATTCCACTATTATTCTTGCATTTGTGCTGCTCTGTGTTTACTACAGTAAACATTTAATTAAATGATATACGCCTGCAGAGATTGAAAAGCGTGCCGTTTCTGAAGTCATCCCAAATCCAGAGCCTACAAAGCTGGATACCAAAGTGAACGGACACATTGTGCCTGCACATTGTTTATCCCCCTCAGTTTTGTTATGTTTTTGGATTTTGGTATGCTGTGTCTGGCTTGTTGTTGCTCACTTCTTATTCACTTGTGAATGCCAGATTTGCAGTATTCTGGATTGCTGTTTCCAGATGTTTGACAAACTTGATAAAAGCTGAGCTGGACCTCTTTTTGAATGAGAGTTGTTGTGTGTGTGTGTGTGTGTGTGTGTGTGTGTATGTGTGTGAGTATATATTAAACAGCCATACCTATTGCTTGTTTTAATTTCTATTCTTGTTTTTACTTTCTCAGGTAAGTTGAAAATTAACATATTTTTGACACAGCTGCACAATTAATCAAAATGTTATCGAAATCGCAGTATGGGCTAGTGCAATATCCAAATCACAGGAGGCACAACATTTATTAAAGGCTGAATATGTGTCAAAATATCATTCTGATTTAAGTATTGCGGTGCTGCAGAGATGTCTCAGCCTACAAATCGTATTCTACTAATATATTTTTCAATGAAAATAAGAAAAAAATGATCATTCCCTCCAATGTTGTGAATCATATCGGTCAAAATAATCGCAATTAGATATTTTCATGTCATGCAGTTATAGCATACTGTAGTCTTCATCTGGGAATTTGAAATCCCGAGTTACAACAACACACATTAACATCTTATCTAACTGATTCAATCCCCGGTTCTTCCAGCCATAGTCATTCGAGACCTGGAGAGCCAGGAGGCCGAGGAGGGGGGTAGTGTCACGCTGCACTGTGAGCTTTCTAAACCCGGACTCCCCGTCGAGTGGAAGAAGGACACTAAAGTCCTGAGTTGTGGAGAAAAGTACCAAATGAAACAAACAGGATTCAGTTATGAGCTGCAGATCTTCGATCTGAAACCTGGAGACACGGGAAGCTACTCGTGCATTTCAGAGGACACAATAAGCTCCGCCTCTCTTGTAGTAAATGGTAGGATGGAGACCATGTCGTCTTCTGCCATCAAGTCTTTCATTTCATTGTTTTATCTCACTCATTCTTGGCCTTGTACTGTAGATAAAAATCTGGTTATTTCCTTTCTTTCATCAGCTGCCCCGGTTGTTTTCACAAAAGAGCTTGAAAGTCAAACGGCTGACGAGGCGGACAGTGTGACCCTGCACTGTGAGCTTTCTAAACCTGCCGTTCTTTTGGAGTGGAGGAAAGGAGAACTCGGTCTTTGTCCTTGTGCAAAGTATGAAATTAGACAAACGGGACACGTGGCGTCACTAGTAATCCATGATGTAGACCCCGAGGATGCTGGGAGTTACACATGTGACACCGGTGTCCGTCAAAGCACTGCACAACTAACTGTGAAGGGTATGCTTGCTAAAAAACTCTATCTACCCTGGGACACGGTCTTGGTAAATGGGGGTCCGGAGGACGGAAGCTGCCGAAATAAAAAATAAATATACAGAAATAATTTGGAAAATAAATGGAGGGGGGGTGCACAAAAATACTAAATTTATTTAATTACAAAATACTAAATAAAGAATATAAATAAAAGAATAGACAATAATGAACAAATAAAAACACTTGATGAATAAATAAATGAAACAAAATAAAAAATCTAATTAAATGAAAACATAAATATCAATTTGTCACATTTTATCAATTGATGCCTGCATTTATTTATTTTTAATATTATTTTTGGTACATTTCATGGTATATTAATTAATTATAATTATTATTATTTATTTATCGAGACATTAATGTATTTTTATTTTGGCAGCTTCCATCCATGTGAATACATTTTTTTTTAAATTATTTATTTATTCTACATTTATTTTGAAATGTATCTATTTTTAATTTATGTATTTATTTTTCCTTTCCATCCCCCCCCCCCCATTTATTTGTAAATGTATTCTTCATTTTTTAAATGTATTTATTAATTTGTTACTTTCCCTTTGCACCCCCCTTCCTTTTTACTTCCCCAACTGTATTTATTTCTGTTTATTAATTTTTGATTTGGGCAGCTTCCGTCTCCCATAGAGGGGTTCCCGGTATATTTTCTACCTTGGCTGAAAAAAGATTGAGAACCTCTGCTCTACACAACCTCACCGCTAGATGCCACTAAATCCTACACACTGCTCCTTTAACAGTCATTTAATGTGTGTGGCTGGCGGGCTATAAACTGTGCCAGCTTTCTCTCAGTTGTCCTAAAAAAAAACAATGTTCTCCTCATTTCCTCCACCTCCTCCCCTGCAGCCCAGCCTGTCCTTTTCAAAACCCAGCTGCAGAATCTTGAAAGACAGGAAGGGGAGAGCGCTAGTCTTCGCTGCGAGACCACGAAGCCGGGAGCCGGTGTTGTCTGGAGGTGCGGTGACAGGGAGCTGGCATCCAGCGGCAAATATCACCTGAAACAGGAAGGAAGCATAGCAGAGCTTGTCATCTATAAACTGCAGGGAGCTGACTCGGGAGAATACTCCTGTGATACAGGCAACCAGAGAACTTCAGCTGTCCTCACTGTGCAGGGTAGGAGCTGACTTGTCCTTTTCGTGCACCCTCTGGAGTCTTTCTACATCACTTGAGCATGAAGTGCATCAACCTTTCATCTGGAGTTTGCTGTCGTCTCGACTGCATTTTAACCTTCACGTATTATTTCTCATCCCACGTGTGTTCTTCACTGTTTTCAAAGCACTTTGAAGTTATTCACACAAACACTTTTCTCATCTCTTCTCTTCATTTGTGCCTGTCTGTCAAACATTAACACACCCTTCACTGTTTTTCTCCACTTGCTCCTCTTTCTATATTTAATCACATTTTGATCACAACCTCCACAACTTGAACTACCTTTGTCGAGAACTTCACGCGACAACTGTGTAACGATTCTGCTGAAATGTGTCAAACAGAGGTCGAGGTTAACATCGTGAAATTCTTGGAGAGCTGCGTCGTGTACGAGGGTGAAGATGTCCGCTTTGAATGTCGGGTTTCTCGCGAGGAGGCGCCTCTGGCCCAGTGGAAACTGCAGGACGTCCCGCTGCAGAATAATGAAATGAACGTGATCAGGTGTGAGGGCCCGGTACACAGCCTCACACTGCGAGGCGTCACCACGGCTGACTCGGGAACAGTCACGTTCACAGTGGGTAACCACACGTCCACTGCTTCTCTGACTGTCAGAGGTAAGGGAAATATTACGCATTTTTATTTCTTGGGACGAGAATGAGCACTTCTCTGGTAACATTTGGACTGTTCATTTGTCTATCATCTTCCTTGTGGGACACCTTTTTTTTCAAAAAGCATGTCAACACTTCCTGAGGCTCCCGTTTTATTTTATTTTCACTTGCTATCCATTCATCGATCCCACTTTTGTATTAAATCTGCACTTTGCTGCATATTCTGTCATTTCTACAGTGTATGCATGTTCACTGCTCTTCCCATTGAACTAACATTTCCCTTTACAATATTCAGATTCCATATTGGTCATGTTGATCAATATGTTTCCTTGTAATTCTTGTTTACAGCAAGTTTTCTGCACTTTTTACTGTATACTTTATTCAAATAATTACTTAAAGTAATTCAGTGATTGACCACATGTTATTCAATAACTAAAATTCTGTATTTTTATGGTGGCCTTGGGGTTTAAGATGCTGTATTCACAACATCCCCAGATTTGAGTCCTGCCAGGAAACCTTTGTTGCATGTCGTCCCCTCATTTCCTGTCGAGTGGGGAAAAAAAATCTCCCAATGTATTTTTATTCTTGATCGTCTATGGTGTATTTGTATGGGGTGCCCTGGTAGCCCACCGGGTAGAGTGCGTACCATTAAGGCTGAGTCCTGACCGCAGCGGCCCGGGTTCCAGTGTGCCCTTTGCTGCATGTCGTCCCCTCTCTCTCCCCTGCCTTTCCTGTCTGTCTCTCTAACAGTCTCTAAACACAAATGCCAAAAGAATAATCTTAAAATAAAGTGTATTTCTATTTTATCTTAGCACAACATATGATTTGATTGCTGATTTCCTGATTTTGATTGTGTTTCAAGCTTCTTGGTAGAATTGTGAGTCTAAATAATGCTGCGTTGTGTTTTGTGGTGGCCGTGTTTACCCCAGAAACCTTTTGAAATGATTCATCCTGATTAATGATGGTCTTTCTGGCAGCCGCACCCGTACTATTCCAGAAGGAGCTGGAAAATCAGGAGGCCACTGAAGGAGACAAGGCCACCCTGTCCTGCGAGACGTCCAGCCCCGACTGCAAGGTGACCTGGCTGAAGGGCTCCGCTGTGCTCACCCACGGGGAGAAGCACAGCATGGAGCAGAGAGCTGCCACTCACATCCTGGTCATACACGCGCTGAATGTGAAGGACGGTGGAGAATATAGCTGTGATACAGGGGACAAGAGAAGTACAGCGACCCTGACTGTGAAAGGTAACGGAGCAGAGCTTCATCTCATCTGTCTCTTGTCTTCATCCGTCCATCCCATTAACACGTGGATCAGATCTTCTACTCTGCATCTGTTTCTCAGAGAGTGATGTCTGAGATGGCATGTAGTTTGGGTTTGACTTATCTGATGTTGGCGACACTTTTTTTATTCCGTTTTTAGGGCTGCCCCCTCTTAGTCGACTAATCGGTCGTTTTGGTCTTAGATTTCTTTAGTCATTTTTTACGCTTTTTTCATGCTTAATTACTTATTTCCAAGAAACTTATGATCATATCTGGTAAACACAAGATTTAGTTGTGCTTTTTGCATAATTCTTTGTGGAGAAACTCAGTTTAATCGATTATCGTGTTAGTCGACTAAGAATTTCTTTAGTTGAGGACAGCCCGACTTACTTTATTACTATTTGTGAGTCATCAAATTACAGATATAGTGAATGGATTTGAATGAAGGTTTGTTCAGGTGTGTTTGGTTATTAGCATGGTTGCCACGGGTCCTTGAAATCCTTGAAAGTTTATGAATTTGAGGGGAAAAGGCCTTAAAAGTTCTTGAAAGTAGACATAAATAGACATGGGTCATTGAAAGTGCTTTATATATTTTGTGCAAGAATAGAAATGGAAGTTCTTTTGATATTTTTTTAACATAACATCTGCATGTGTGTCTCCTGCAGTTGCATCATTGTTTCACGAGCCACCCTGCTAGTTCTCATAACAAGTCTCAGTGTTGTAACCGTATTAACCTTGTTCCGTGTCTGTTTTGGGTCCTTGACTTTGAGGGAATTGGTCCTGGAAAGTCCTTGAATTTGATGTTTCAGAAGGTGTGGGAACCTTGTGTTAGTTGTCATGAGAATGGCTCATGTCAGAACATCCGTGTTCCTGAAATCATACTTGTGGCATGAGGTAGTAAGTTAGAATGAGATTCTTGGTCATGGATACACCGACTTACTGATGCCTTGTGGAAACTCGAGAGATCTGATCAATGACCTCCCATCATCCCATTCACCCTCAGAGCATGTGCGCATCATCCGAGAGCTCTGCGATATCACCGTGACAACCGGGCAGGACGCCGTCTTTGAGGTGGAGTTGTCGCACTCGGACGTGACAAACGGGGAATGGTGGCTCGGAGACAACCTCCTCCAAAATAACGATCTGAATCAAATGAGCAGCCGGGGCTGCGTGCACCGTTTGGCCCTGAAGATGGTGACCACGGATGAATCGGGGGACGTTGCCTTCGTGGTGGGAGAAGAGAAGAGTGTGGCCTGTCTTCTGGTGGAGGAGAAACCCAAAGGTAAAGGAGATGACATGGTCACTAGAGATTTTTTTTTTTTTTTACTCCTCACATCCATCTCCATCAACCACCAAACAGCTTTGTCTTGGCAAATGGAAATATGCTGGCACCATCATCTTCATCACCCTAACTTTTAGATGTGTTTTCCATTCATTTAGTGTTTGCTATAAACAATAAATTCTAACACAAACATTGTAACTTAAGGAGATAAATTACTAATATGGGCCTGTGTCCATGTAGCTGTTTACTCTGGCAGAAAAGCACCGGCAGGGAGAGATTTATCTCAGCGCCTCATCAAATAAAGTGCGTAGGTTTTGTTTCTATGACAACAACATTAACGTTAGCTAGATACAGTGGTGGACTGTAACAAACTACATTTACTTGACAAATTTGAGGTACTTGAGTATTTTCCTTCCCTGCCACTTCATACTTATACTCCATTATAATTAAATAAATTATATATTATACTAAATATTGTACTTTTTACTTTTTGACAGCTTTAGTTACTAATTACTTTTAGAGCTGCAATGATTAGTCGACTAATCAATTAGTCGATTGACAGAAAAATAATTAGCAACTATTTTTATTAAGTCATTTTTCCTATTAAAACATTTCATTATTCCAGCTTTACAAATGCGAAGATTTTCTGCTTTTTCTTGAGTTTTTTTTTTTTAATTTTAAATAAAGTTTTTCTGCATTCAGTATTTTTAATACTCTCTCCTCATTGGGATTGAAAAAAGATGCTGGCGCTCATTAAAAAACGCTATACAGACACAGGCCCTAACACATTTAATTCATCAAATGTTACAGTTTTAAAAGATTGTTTCTTTGTTTGCTGTTGCTTGTTATTTATAAACTTCAAAGGGCACCAGTGATATTTCTGATGAAACTGTCAGCTGTTTATTCACTATGCTGTTAAATGTGTGACAGCACATACAGTAATAGTCACTCTATGCAACCTTGTATTTATCTTTATAGCTTTTAAATTATTAATTATTAATGTCAGGGCTCTAAAGTAAAATGAAAAACTGCATATAAATACCATTAAACAAATGTAATTGTAGTTTGGGGTTTCCCATATTTCCAGTGCTAATACTAGAGAAGCCACACAACACTGTGGCAGTAGAGGGTGAAACCGTCACTTTGGCCTGCACCATCTCTGACGCCAAGGCCTCCGTCACCTGGATCAGAAACAGCGTGGTCATCCAATCAGGTCTCAAGTACGACCTGAGGAACAACGGAGCGTTCCACCAGCTTCGTATCCACAACCTGGCGCCCGAGGACTCGGGAACGTACACCTGTGACACCAGAGACGCACAGTGTGACGTCACCTTGACCGTGGAAGGTAAAGAACGACCACCACCTCTGAAAAACAAATCCCGTTGATCAGATTCAAGATTGTGGACCGAGATAGGATTTGAAATGAACAGATGAAATATTCTTGAACTTCCACTTCCCTCAACCCAGTCTGGCATCACTGTGCATTTGTCTAAAGAGATGTTTGTCTTGTCATCTCAACTATCTGATGCCAAACTTTCCATGTCGACGTCTGACGCCGAACTTTCCCGTTTTAAATTCTCACCAGGTGCCCCGGTGTTCTTCCACAAAGAGCTCAAGAACCAGGACGCCGTAGAGGGTGACGATGTCACCCTGCGCTGCGAGCTGTCAAAGCCAGGTGTCCGCGTTGAGTGGAGGAAAGGAGGCATGGTCCTCCAGCCCGGTAAGAAGTGTGAGATGAGGCAGGAAGGGTGCGTTCAAGAGCTCTGTATACGGAACCTGGAGCCCGAGGACACTGGCTACTACACCTGTGATGCAGGAGACCAGCTCACCACAGCGTCTTTGGCAGTGCAAGGTAGCCTATTTCAATACTCTTTCACCTGTCCTCCACTTTACCTAAGGCTGCTTAGACTTTATTCTACAATTTATTCTCTTTTTAAGAATAAATTCCTTCCAGGGTTCCTACGCAGTATGGAAACATATGAAATATGGTTTTAGTCATTTCCAGGTCTGGATAAGTATGGAAAAAAGAAAAAGTATGGAAAAATATTTGTTTCCAGACTATTCGACTATATATTCTATTTTCTAAACTATAAATTTCAATATCAAATCTGAACATCTGCGACCAAATGAGTTTGAAAGAAAATGTGACAATATCTTTGAATTGCATATATACAATAGCATCACAAATAATTAGTGATGCAGTCTTGTCATCAGACATGATTATCAGAAAAATCTTTTCTGTGTAAGGAAACCAAGTCTTTGTCTACATTCATTGTCGTTTCCATGGATACAGTGAATAAACAAGGCTGCACAGACGTCATGAAAATTACATTTCTTTGCATTTCTCAAATCATTTTCTGTTCCTATTTATAAGAGAGACAAAACAATATGAAAGGGAACAATAATATATTATTTATTCAATATGTTAAAGGTAAATAATACGAGTATAGACAGCACCACTTAGTTTACTTCCTTTTTGGGCGGAGATGTGGGACTGAACAGACAAATGGGTAAGTTTTCTGAGAGCTGGCTTTACAGTCTCAAATATAAAGCCTGGTTTGCGAAGGACTCCAAATGGGAAAAGAAAGCTAGATGCAAACTTTGTGTAAAATCGTTCGACATCTCCATCTTCTACGTACATGTAATCTACTGAGAAGTCTGGAACTTGTGTAGGAACCCTGAGAATAGTAGGTCTGTTTTTAATACTGGTCTATGTCTTTGTAAACTGTGATGTTGCATGGTGACTGTTAATACAGTACAATGCTGATAACGAGTAAGTTAGTGGCTCTGTGTATGTTTTTTCACTCAACAGTGAAGGAAGTCTTCATTGTGTGTGGTCTTAAGACCATCGACGTCTTTGTTGGGGAATGGGCAACCTTCTCCTGCCAGCTGTCTGGCAGGGCCCCTGGCAAGGTGCAGTGGTGGCTGGATGGCACCCTGCTGGAGAACAGCCCCTTTAGTGAGATAGGGCTGAGCCAGGGCCACATCCACACACTCAGCTTAAAGAACCTGGCCACCGACGACTCTGGCACCGTCACGTTCAAAGCTGGCAGTTTAACATCAACAGCCAAGCTCTTAGTCAAAGGTATCACACTAGATATTCAGTATCTCAGTCTCTTTTTAGACCCTGCAGAATTTAAATTCTACTTTTCACAATATTAGTAGCATATTTTAAATCCAAGGTTGTGTTGAGGGCTTGACATTAAGGCATGTCCGGGACAAGTGGATTTTTTTGTAGGAGAAGTGGAAGAGAAATGTTAAAAGTCATAAACAAAAATAAAATACTGTCTAAAGGCTGCGGTCAAGCCAGCAGCCGTTTGGATTTTGATGCTCGTCTATTCGTGGTGTTACGGTACGGGACAAAGAATTAACCATATTTCACCAATAATTTTTAAAAGTAAAATGGCATTATATTGCACATTATATGAAATCAAATTATTTAAGTTATTCTACTGTACTCCATTTTTTAATTTGAAAAACCATACAGTAAAATAACTTCAAGTAACTAATTAAATAAAATTGATTTGTAATTTTTACATGGACAAGTGAAAGGTAAATTTTCTTGTCCGAAGGACAAGAGCCTCAAAAGGTTAATGTCGAGCCCTGTATTGTCACTGCATTGTACAATTTAAATAATGTCAATATTTATCATAATAATTAATAAAATAAGTAGGCACAAAATGTCCCAAATTTCATCTGTTTTCTACTTAATGATTGACATTAACCAAATACAATGTGGTGGAAGTCTTCTTGAATAATAAGAGTAAATATTCCATGAATTATGATTTTTTTCTGCAGGGTTCCATAAAAAGTTTGAAGTTCATGAATAGATTAATAGTGGATATTTTTACATTGCAGTGCTTCATCATGCATGGGCAGCATTGTTTCTCATTTCATCATTAATAATAATAATAATGAAAACATACAACTGGGTGCAGCACCACAGCAACGTTTTATAAGTTTTATAACACTATCTAAAACTAGTATTAAGTGTCAGTGAAAAAAAATATCAGTCATTAAATTTAACACAAATACATATTATTTGGACTTGTTTTTATTTCTGTCGATCTTTTGGATTCTCTGATTCCGATGTGCTGTATGTTGGGCTCTTGAAATGATAAATCCATGATAATCACGATTATGTTATCACTTTTGAGATCACTATTATATTCTATTTTATTTTATTTATTTTTTTTACAATTATTCATCCAGCTTTGAGTACAAAGTAGTTTTATAGCTCTTGAAACTGCCTCTACTGTTGCACTGTGTGACAATTACGGATGTCTTCTTGAAAATACATTTGGACATGCCGACCCTGCTGTGTGGGGTTTGCATGTTCTCCTCGTGCCTGCGTGGGGTTTCCTCCCACAGTCCAAAGACGTGCAGTCGAGGTCAATGGGCGACTATAAATTGTGTCTACGTGTGACTGTAAGTGTGAATGGCTGCCTGTATGTGTCAGCCCTGTCAGTGACTGGCAGCCTGTCTGGGTCCAGCTCTGTTGGCTTCATTCATCAGGTCTTAATCAACCCCACCAGACGTTTTCCTGGCAGCTGTTGTTGAGGCACGCAGTCCTGGTGGCTAACTGGGAGTTATCTCTGATGCATGGCTGGGTTATGGACTGGGCCAGTGGGGCCTCAGACTGCCCAGGGGCCTCCAAGTTTCAGACTGCGTGCCGTGCTTGGCCCAACACTTCTGAAGGAAGTTGAACGCCAAGGCCCTCAGTGTGCAGAGCGCAAGCTGACCACTAGGCCCCTGGGTGCTTATAGAGTGAGCTAACCACTAGGGCCCCTCAGACCCCACAGTGCTTACAATGTGAGGGCCCCTGGAGCCTTTAGAGTTTAAAGAGTGAGGTCACTCCTGGGCCCCTGGGGCTTAAAGCGTTATCTGGCCCATCGGCACCTCCACCGCACTTAAAGCCTGAGCTGACCACTAGGGCCCCCAGGCCCCTCAGTGCATACATAAATTGTAACACCTTGTCCCCTGGATTGACCTGGGGGGGCCTCCAGAAGACGTGTCCAGGGGCATCATGGGACCATGATCCGTCCCTGCTCTGACGTATATGAACCAATGTCCTTCTGGTTCGTATAAATGATCTCTTACATTTCAATCCCAGATTCAAGCCAAGTCGCCTTCTGCCTTTCCATCCAAAACACAATCTGCCAAAAAATAACTGTCTTGATTCCATTTGTTCGCAACATTGGCTCCATTTGAAGCAAGTCTTTTTTCTTAAAAATATCGCCGGATCAAGGTACAGTATTTGCAAACAACAAACTGTGCCTATTGGACGCACACTCATGGATTGTGAATGATTGTGCCAGTTCTGTCACTGGCATCGCCAGCTGCATTTCAGAGATGATGTGCTATGATTTCTATTGGAGCTTTAGCCAAACATCTGTTAAAAAGAGATAATCACACATTTTGAGGGAATCCCCTTTACTATGCAGTGAAAGTGATTCGCCTGCAGCCTCCACTGTGTTTGGGAAAAAGAGATTAGTTAATCACAGCATGCTGGAAACGTCTGTGATTTAGGGTCCCTCGAGTCATTGTTTCAGACCATGCACCTGTGGCGTGGCCAAAAGCATGATCGTGATTATTATATGGTTAAATGTGCAGCCCAAAGTGTACGTGTCCCTGTAAATGATGAATAATACAAATTTACAGTAGGCTTGGTTTTGGTGATAAGGTTTGATCCAAGTTTTATTGCACAGAGTTGGTGAACCACTGAATATTGTCAACAGAAATGTTGTTAGGAAAGTGCTGCTCCACCCATCCATGCAGGCCTGCTGCTGTTGAATACTGACTACATTTACCGCCACTCTTCCATCCCACCAAGTCCTTCCCGTAACGTTCACGCACTAAAACCTCTAACCTCCCTACACCTCCCTGACTTTGGCATCCCACTTGTCACCCCTCCTCTCATCAGCTGCCAGCACTTGATTGTGACCATTACCTTGAATCTTGACGGTTGGGCTTTTTGACCCCCTATTCATTTTCAGGTCAATACAGTGGACATTAAAGGAGCAATAGGCAAAATTCATTCTTTTTAGATTTCAGGAATGAAAAAACTTGCTATGTAAAGAACCTGTGGCGTCATCTGGAGAAGAGCGTGACATCACACGCCCTCTCTGTGTTGTTCTCAGCCTCTTTGTTTACAAGCCGAGATGGCCGCGTGTGCATGTTAGTG
>JAOVVB010048747.1:0-14795 GCA_028570985.1 Heterobranchus longifilis
GTGTGTGTGTGTGTGTGTGTGTGTGTGTGTGTGTGTGTGTGGGTGTGTGTGTGTGTGTGTGTGTGTGTGTGTGTGTGGGTGCGTGTGTGTGTGTGTGGGTGCGTGTGTGTGTGTGCCAGTGACTATAAAAGAGGAGTGAGACAAGTTAACAAGCACCAGAGATGGGAAAGAAAGAAAGAAAGAAAGAAAGAAAGGCAGAATTTGAGCGATGAAGAAAGCGAAGTGGTGCCAACAGAGAGACGGGGGGAGAGTTGACAAACCAAGACGGAAAAGAGGGAGCAGCAGAGGGGAGTCTGGAGGGATGGAGAGCAGAGGGGCCAGGTCAGTTTAATGGCCCGTTTGTCTGCACTGTTAGACCACCAGCTGCAGGAAAACCTCACACACACACACGCACATGCACGCACGCACGCAGACACACATCCTGCCTCTCTGCTTCCTTCTTTCCATATCTCTCCCTCCCTACCTTTTCCATTGCTCAGGCCTGTACCCACATCTCCAGTGCCTCCTTCCATTTAAAGTCCAACAGAAATTAAATTGTATTTTTTTTTTTGTCTGTTACAGCATCGATGTGTACTTGTGCACCTGTGTTCTCCTTTATCAGAAATCAAACGTGAGAAATGTATATTTATATTTTTGGTTTCCCCTAGCCTGGCATCGGCAGACTAATTCTCCTTAGTTCATTTTCGATTTCCAAGGGGCGTAGACCAAAATGCTATTGGACATAATTGGATATACCTACAAGTAACCAATCAGAGCGTAGCGCTGAATGATACATGCAAGTTGGGGTGATGCTTGGTCTGTTTTGAAGCAGAATAAAGATGGCTGCATGGTTCCAAACTTTCTCAATTTACAGCTAAACAGTACGCTAAAATGTATTTCTGAAAACACCGAGGTGGGAAATAGGCAATACAGTAACAGAATATTGACTCATATTTGATCAGCACTGTCCTAGTTGGAGAGTCTGATCTGAGTTTTGTGAGCTTGATGCATTGTGCTGGACAGAATGACAGTTAAGTGGTGTTCAGACCAGACGCGAATAAATTAATCTACTCGCTTAATTCGTGCAAGTTTGGACGCTGGAATCTTCTGTTTTCATCACTTCATATGCGCGAGTAGTCCTGACGCTCGCCACGGAAGTTCAGATATTTCAACTCACGGGATGAGTGGATTCGCGTCATCACGCCTCCTGACCGGAACTCGCATCTAATCACGTCTTTACATTGACTTTATATGTAATTAATTCGAGCGAGTGAATTTATTCGCGCCCAGTATGTACAAGACATTAGATTTGGTAACTACATTCTAGAATGATGCTCTGTCAGTTATTATCTTAAACCCGCCCCATAGGAGATAAACGGTTGTGATTGGTCTGCCCAGCTGGAAGTCTGTCTGAACGAGAGATTGGCCATTTGCTGCCAGAGCAAATTAAGGATCAGCTCAGCAGATTCCCCTATTTTGCATTAATTTGGCAGAATAATATCAAGTATCTACATAGATGGATATCTGATTTTGATATAGCCAATCAAATGTGTTATGAATCTTTGCAAAAATCTGTTTTTGTTACTCTGCCTTGTAACACCCCTTTCTTACCGATATGATATCATCACACATGAAGCAGCAATGTGCTGTTAACATGTTATCTATAAACATTTAGTCATAGGTTTTGATTGTGGGCAAATATCCCCTCCGTCTGCTGTTTGTTTTTCAAGAAAACCCTTTGCAGATTCCCAAAGACATTCGATCATTGGCCTCCTATGTTGGTTTTTCCATACAGGATATCCACGAGCATGCTAGGTATGGCATGGATGGAATACTGACGTCAAGTTAACGTTCAAAAGGCCCCCCAGCCAACAAATCACTCGCTGTTACCTAGCCTCTGACAGACAAGTCCCTGGAGGGGAGGGCCTGTGGCCCCAGCGGTATTGTAAAATGACTTCCATTCATTACGCTGTCATTTAACAGCAAGGCATTTCAATATGAGCCCCCTTTAACTGTAAGTGAATTAGGAATGCTTGATGCAGGCTCATAAACTTCATCTCTCTGTCCCTTTTCACTCCGTCTTGGCATGAGTCCCCCCGGTGTTTTCTCCCAGATGGTGGCGACAGTATCAGCGTCGCCACACTGGGACACTCCTTTCACCTTTCACAGTCTGTCCCTAGTGTCTGTTTTCCGCACTTTCTTCAAGAGCAAGATGCCTAATGGCCGGTTAAACATTGTTACGGCAGCAAAAGGCACATGATGCACACATACACATGCACGCACGCACACACACACAGACACAGACACAGACACACACACACACACACACACACACACACACACCAAAGCAGTGTCAACAACTATCCAATGAAATTTTAAAAAACTATGTAATGTTTTGCCATAACTGATGCTTACGTCTCTGCTATAATGCTTTGCTTTTACACACACAGAGGATGGGTAGACGTAACACCACTTTACTCAACAGAAAACTTTGAAAGTTTAAAAGTTTAAGATTGTGCCTGTTTAGGAGCTTTGCATTTGGAGTCCTGCAGGACAGGTGTTGTATATTGCGGATTGTTTTGTTCAATATTGTTTCAATCTACATGAACTTTAATCTGCCATGCAGTTCGGGAGACATTTTCTCATTTGCTTGCCTGATAATAATTTTTGTCGAACCGCTGTAGGACTTTGGTCTTTGCTAATGATTTCCAAAACTGTAAATTGGATTGCAGCTGTTTTAGTAAAACAGTCAATTTCTGTTAACCTATCTGATTGGTCCAGTGCAAAGCTGAGTGAGCTCAATTGATTTGCACTAATTTTTTTCCGGTTTTAACAAAAATTGAGCTTGAGAGATGAATTCTGGCATGTGCAAGGCTATTAGTGGGTTTGTTATTACATGCATCACTACCAAGGATTAAATAATATTAGTATTAGGAATCATTCAAATGTGAACGGTACACAACCCTACTGTTCAATAGATAAAACTCCCCAAACGCAGCAACAAACCAGTTAATAAAAATCAGTTAACAGTTAATAAAAAAACAAATAAAAATCATACAAGCATATATTCTGTAATTAAAAGATTACATTTACTGCTTGGCCAGGGGTTTTCTGAGGCACGGCCAGATTCTCACCCGTCTGGTTTTCACGACTACAGTTGGTGAAACGGTGCAGAGGTGGACGGAGCAGTACAGTGGGCATGAGAAGGAAGGATCTTTGTATACCCTCTTTCTGTTAAACAGGTGGTTTGCATCTCCCTCTCCATCTGTCGTAACGTTGGTGAGGGTGCAGTGAAGACTGTGTGTATACTACATGTTGTGAAAGCAGAAGAGGCCTGCGGAGTGTGGTGTGTTGCTGGAGGTGAACAACACTGCAGTTTGCAGTAGTCTTGTGCAGGACTTCTGCAGATGTCTGTGATCACTAAGCACTGGTCATGCAAAATTGAATCACAAGTAACATTATGGATCATTTAAAACACTTTTATAACTGTATTATTGTAGTAACTCTGGGACAGTAGTATGACTGAACTCTAATCAATTACTCCCACATAGTAACGGACACGTACTGATTGCCGAAAGGCCCTGACTTGATTACAGGTGTTGAGACTGAATTGTTGAAACAATCAAGATAGATTATGGTTTGTTTACAGTGGACGCAGAGAGAGGTAAAATCAGACATGATTGTATCGCCACTGGCAATATTTAAAACAACACAGCAGCACCTCAATAATATGCCACTACAGGCTATATGAAGACAACTAGGCTAAAAATGATTATCCTACTTTCTGTCATCACACATTAAATGAGTTAAATGCGAGTTAAATGCAGCGAGACTAGAAGTGTATTTAGACAGGGGGAGGAGGGGGGAGCACTGTACTGCCAGAACAGCTTGTGCTGTCACCATAGTAACCCATCTCAGGCTAGTTCATCAGGACAAAAACAGAGCCCCCCTCCCCACCCAACGCACACACCTCCACTGAACACATTACACGTACAAGCATGAGTGCTCATATAAAGGACACACACACACACACACACACACACACACACACACACACACAGACGCAGCAAACACAACGTAATCAGAAAGGTCCATGTGACTGGGTGTTCACAACGTGCAGGTGTACATGTTAAGCATCACTTAGGCCCAGCTGGAGCAAGCAGGCCTAATAAGAGAGGAGAAAGCATAAAAACAAAGAGAGGGAGAGGGAGAGAGGTGTCAAATGGATGGTGTTCACACCTTTAAGAGGTTTGAAAGAGGAGGCTTTCCCACTCCATACAGAGTAGGATTAGCAGGTGTGTGTGTGTGTGTGTGTGTGTGTGTGTGTGTGCGTGTGCATGTGCGCGCACGTGTGTGTGTGTAAGACAGGTCCGCAGGCTGTGCGCATCTGCAGTGTGAAAGAAAAACAAATCAGTGGATGAGAGTGAACCCTCTTACCCCTGAACGTAAAAGCAAACGAGGAGAGGGAGGGCGGGAGGATGAATGAGTGATGGATATGGGAGAAGAGGGAGCTCCAGCATAAAGAGGGAGAGAGATACACAGCTGAGAGAGAGAGAGAGAGAGAAGGCCTAGCCTGGCATTGCCAGACTAATACGCAAATGCAAAAGAGTCTGGAACCTCAGCTGATTTCCAATTTCCAAGGGGCATTATCAACAGCGCAGACCAAACTGTCAGTGAATAGAGCTACAACCAATCAGAGCAACACGCTGAGAGACACATGTTGGTTGATGTTGCTTGGTCTGTTTTGAAACAGGGAAAAAAATGGAGACCTGGTCGCAAACTTTTCTCAAATTACTCAATTACTTAAATTTCACATGCATTTTTCCTAAATTTCAAATATAAATAATAAATAATATAAATAATATCTTTCCATCAAGCATATCATTACAGTACATATATGAACCTGGCTGGTAGAGGTTCAAGTCTGATTTTAATTGTTCTATACAGGAAAGTGCACCAATTCATTAATAAATCTTAACAATTTTAAACACAACTGCAAGCTACCATAATGCAACAATGCATGGATTGGCTGAATTTGTATGATTGTGATCTCAAATGTCAACAGTTGCCTGGGTCTGTAAAACCATGATGTTCGAATTACTTTGACATTTACCATCAGCTAATGCCCCCGATTGATTTCTATGCATCTAATTCATCATCTGTAGCCAATATTCCTTTATTTTGTAGCTTGAATCTATCCATCCCTCTGCTCAATAACGGTTATCAGCATTATGATCCTGTGTGTGTGTGTGTGTGTGTGTGTGCGTGCGTGTAATTAACTGCTAAGAGACTCACTGGGCTGTGTGTCAAATGACCACTTCTGAGTCATATGACAGTCCTCGAATAAATTTAACCCATCAGGTTCAGTTACACAGCCACTCCAGCCCAACAGACGTGCGCACACACGCACACACGCACACACACACACACACGCTTTTGTCCGCGGTGCAAAGTATATTAATGGTTAAAGGAAAAGGCATTATTTTTAGGAAGTTCATAAAATTAACAGCATATATTTGTTCAAGACAGAAAATAAACACAATTTTAAATGGTAATCAACTATGTGGGAATTATAAAACATAAAATCATAAATCACTGACAGAACAAAGTCTGGCACAGTTGGTACGCATTATCTTTTTGGATTTAAACTTTATTATATCCATAAATTTATATTTTATTACTTCAGGGTATAGAAGGAATTGTATAGATCTCAGACAAAAGTTATAGCTCAACTAAAAAAAGTCAAGCTGTGCTCAAAATGTAGAAAAGAACAGTACATGCAGACTTAACAAAGATTCAACACAACAGGAAGCTGTTTTCTTCACATTTCCTTGTAAGACTCAAACTTAGATACATATAGTCAGTGAGGTTAGAGTCAGAAACTTCTAGAAGATCAGTGTCCGACAGAGATGGACACGTTAACTGCAGTGAGTGTGACCCTCAAATTACAGGATGGTTTTCTGAACTGTAACCACCAGAGCCCAGATACAGAGATTCCCATGTGACACAAACAATTCAGCCGTCCTCTCTCACACTAATGTAGATAAATCTGGAAACACTGTTTAAAATGTCAAAAGTTTTCTGTCCACACGACTGCTTACATATAACGTCTGCTGTCCACTGAACTGCCAAAACAATAGAAAAAACACGTATATCTCTTGTACTGGGCAGGCGCCGCCCGGCCAACAGAGCCAGCAACTTTACGTCATTTCTACCAAAGACATTTCCCCTGTTTTTCAACAGTTGTTTAAGCAAGGGTGAACAACCGACTGTGCAGGGAGTCATTTTGGATGTGTAGCTAAAGCCTGGATTAGGGCTGCAACTAATGATTATTTTCATTAGGCCTATTAATCGTGTGGTCTATAAAATGTCAGAAAATAGTGAAAAATGTCCATCCCAGTTTTTGAATGTCAAAGGTGATGTCTTTAAATGTCTTGTTTTGTCAGTCCAAAACCCAAAGATATTCACTTTAATATGATATAAAAGTTTTACATGAATTACACAATTACCACAAATTAATCGATTATCAAAATAGTTGGCAATTTTCTGTCAATTGACTAGCCATTGCAGTTCTAGCCTGGACCACATGATGATGTACACTAAAAGTGCAATTTGTCCTCATCACAATCGAACCAAGACCTCGTGGTCAACCTTATCTGCTGTGGACAGCATCTTCGCCAAAAAAAAAATCAACACATTTTGAATGGTCAAAAAAAACCACAGGCTGCAGTGGATGGAAAGCCAACATGAAGACAAAAAGATGGGATTTTCAAATTCACTCATATTAGGACATGGACATGGCCTCAGCCAGTCTGGTCCTGCCTGCAAAAGGCCCCCAAAAGATCCCATTGCTGATCCCTGCATTACAGGGCCAGCTCAACCTCGACTTTACTGCGTGAAGTCACCAACAGTTAAAATAGGGCAGATCTAAACAGCAACAGGGACTATCAAATCAGATTGTTGCAGCATGGCGTAACGGTGCTCTGTGTGTGTGTGTGTGTGTGTTCCCCGCACCCCATCCATCCCCTCCCAACTCAACCACATTTCTGTGCAGTGAGCAGAGGTTTACATAAACAGCCACAGTTCTCTATCTAGGAATGGGAGCCAGAGAGGAGGGCATCAGCTAAGCTCCGTATTTACAAAAAAAAACATTAAAAAAAACAGCCCAAGACTAATGCATATTTCAGCCTCACATGATACTGTGTTGGATTTGAAGAACTACTTTGATCACTGTGTTCTCAAATACACTGAGTAGCTTGAATAAGTTCATTTTCAGATTCACTTTCAGATTCTGGAATAATTCGACAAGGACACAGTTTTCAGAATATGAATGAATACACTAGAAGTCTCTGGCTGGAGTTTTCTCTCATCGCGATGGACATTGAGGGCTTATGGGACATTCAATACAAAAAAAACTGACAGAAACAGTATCGAGGCTATTCTCATTGTTTAACTTTGATGCTATTACTTTACTATAAACTTGTTTGGAGACTAAAAATCAAAGCGGTAATATGTGGCTAAAATAACAGATTCAAAGTTATCAACGCCAGACATAACTGACCCTTCGGTAAGCTTCTCCCATGAACGCCACTGTCCAATCCTACGTTAGCAACCGTAACTAGGAATGGGATGCCTGTCAAGCTTTCAGGGTTTTGTCTGGCGCTAGATACTAACGTTATGCAGGGGGAAATGCAGAAAAGTGTGCACATTGAACCTGCAAGTCCCACAGCAGTCTAAAGGCTGCTTGAAACCAGCGGGGATAAGGAGTTAGGCTCCGGTTTGCTTTTTCCTTGTCTATCGGTACATCGGGTGATGCTGCCGGATGTACGTTAGCATGTTGGATGTGTTTCTATTCACATAACGTTACTTTACAACGGTGGAGCAACAGCGACACGCCGTCCTCATCTCATACACAACTCTCTCCGGTAAAATGAAAACAACATTAACGTCGTACTGAAGCATCTGTCGAAAGCAGACAAAACTGAACACACAAACAAACTTGTCGGCCGAAAAAACAGTGAATTGTGGGAGTCAAAAGGTTGGGTTGTGTATTGTATCCTCTGCTTGTGTTGCTGTTGGAAAAGACTGCCAGGAACACACACACACACACACTAAATGAATGAAGAAAAAAAACGTTGGCAAGTTAGGAGAAGTTGTAAGGGATACTTGGAGAGATACGAAGAGAGAGGAAGTGCTTAGGAAAGGCACCCCAACAGTTAATTTCCTTTAGCAATACATATTGCCTTCCTAGCCAACACTCAAAAAAACGCAGCACACAGCTGGTGTAGTCCTCAGTTCATGACCCCCATTGTCTGCAGGCTCTGTGAACATGGGCTGCCCAAATGTACAATGACAACCTGCGATCAGTGCTACGGCTGCATTGTGAAAGGCACAATTCTACATGTAGGCCATTAAACATCCACTAAAGGCTGTTCTAATAGCAAGGTGTGAGAACAATATTTAACAACAACAACAACAACAATAATACAGCAATAGTAAATTACTTTGAACTAATTTTGAATGCTCGTTTGAAATGGTGAGTAAAAACAACAGTAAAGTGTTTGAAATTAATTCAATGCTAACACATTCAGCAACAGGTGTGTTAATGACGTTTTTCTGCTCAAACCTACTACAGGTTGTGTTACAAAGTATTACATGTTGTACCAAACCCTCATGCTCATCATCCATAAGCATTATTAAGCTTCATGTCATTATCTGTCGTTAGGATTATGGGAGGAAAATCTAATTATCTAAATGTTACACCATAGACACAGAGAATTCTTGTTTCTGATTCATCATCAGGTCAGATCAAGCACAGTCCTGGTCATTAATTTAACCACTAGATATGAAAGATGATATAATCAACAGTTTTAAAAAAAAAGGCTAATTTGATAATCAGTCCTTCAAAATGACATTTGGTGGTTTTAGCCTCTCAAATGTGAGGATTTGCTTGTCTTTTCTTTATGTTGTAGTAATATCTTCGGGTTTTGGACATTTGATTGGACAGAACAAACAATTTGAAGACATTTGTCTTCCAGAGAGCTCTGACAAGTTTAGTTTTTCAACTGCAAAATGTCTCACATATCTTCATCTGTCTCTTTAAAAAAAACTCTAATATAAGGGATCCTTAACAAAATGATTGTTTTTGTGGAGCACCTTGGTAACCGAATGGTTACAGCACATGCCATATAACCACAATGTCCCAGGTTGGATTCTGGCCTTGGGACCTTTGTTGCAGGTCATACCCCTCTCTCTCCCCACATTTTTACCTATCTAATAAAGGCAAAAACGGCAAAAGAATCTTTTTTTTTTTTTAAGTTTGTTTTTGTTATGTGTATGTCAAATAAGATAAGCCTATATCCCGTTATCTGTTTTCTGATCTGAGCCTCAAAACTCCAGTGTCAGGCTAGAACATCAAAACTTTACTCTGGGATAAACTGCCTTCAAATAAACTTTAAGAAAATGAATTGTTATTTAAATACAGAAATGTCCTCTCTGTTAACTGACCATCGTATCAGCAAAATAAAGCCTGTTGAGGTCTCCTGAAATAAAGTAATGGATTCAGTCGGGGAATGGTCTCATTCATTGTTTTTATGTATCGGACACCTTGTCATACATTAACACTTGCTAATTTCATAACAACACGCATCAAGCAATTTGTCCATTTGAGGGGGGGGGGGGCAATCAAGGCACAGGGACTAGTGCTAACAGGCAGCCCACTCTTGAGCCTGCCGCTCTGGTACACACTGTTCTCATGCATGACCACCTCCTCCGGACACACACACACACACACAGAGAAAACATACATTGCCCGGAATTGGGCAGGTCAGGAGCCGAGAGATGAGATCCTGCAGACAGCACAGGGTGGTTGGGGTGCACACACACACACACACACAGAAACACGCACAGACACACACTCACAGACACACACACACACACACACACACACACACACAAACACACACGCACAGGCACCTACATGGTGGGCCACTTCAAACAAATTCCACAGCATGCACAGCATTGTCGGAAAATGCCACTGTGCACTCCAGTGAAGAGTGCCTGAGTATCCAAATAGACTACAGAGACAAACTCACACACAAATGGATGGCGTCTCTAGTCATCCGAATTTTACAAATCAACGTGTTACTCCACCAGCATAGTTGGAAAAACAACTATTCAACTGTTCCTGAACAAATGAGACTGCTTTGGACTTTTAATTCAGATGGTCATGGTGGGAGATTCTTTGGGCTTTGCAGTCTGTGTGACAGACTCGGTATAAGAAGCACACTGAGTGTGGAAAGCATACATAACAACACATGCATACACACATGCACATACCCCTCTCCAACAGAGCTGTGCTTACAAGCCTGAGAGGAACAAGAAGGGGGCCAGGCTCCCAGTTGCACAACTTGTTTTTCGCGAGTTAGATCAGGAGACAGCTCCTTTACTTCAGAAAACTGCTGATAACTATGACAAACAGCCCAATCAAAATCAACTAACAACAGCCCGTAAAAAAAAAAAAAAAAAAAAACACGCTTTATTACATTCTCTTGGAGAGCATTCAGCAGATCACAGCCACAGCTTGGTTTATATATCAATACTGCTTCCTCTTTCCCATGACTGAGGTGGAGATGTCAAGCAGCGTGTGGATTCAGAATGAAATATTCTAAGTATTTTGGTTGTTAGTTGCCCCCCCACCCCCACCCTAGGCGTAAACATCTCAAGAGTGCCAAATATGGTCACTTCCCAGAGAACTGAGTAAATCAGGAACCAGCCAATGACATGGACCCCACTCCCCGAGAGAGAGAAAGAAAGAAGAAAGAGGAGGAAGGAGGGGTACCAGCAGCCCTGTCTCATAAGACCCCCTTTCAGGGGCCTCTGTTCTGTCTGCATACGTGACCTGTGTAAAGTAGTCAGAACATTTCCTTTGAACCTGGGAGCCATTTTTAAGTAATACAACTCAAACGTTTGAAGAGCCACAACATGACTAAATTAAATACAAGAAACAGCAAAACACTATTTTATTAATGGTTTCATTAAGCCGGTTTGTATTCTAATTTTAAACTATAGCTCTATCCGAAAGCACTGGGTTAATGTACTGAAACACTTTGTGGACTTGCGCAACACAAAATCTAAAAACACTGAGCACAAATCTCAAAAGTACAAATGTAGGCCAAAGGTTAAACCACTGATAAACAAGTAAAATGTGCTCTAATTAATTTCAGTGCACTTGTACTCCAGCTATTCTTTATCTATGAATATGTTTTCCATTGAGACATTCATTCATTCATACAGAGATAACACTAGGCTAGTAAGTTACCACATGGTCAAATGTATTATCTACTACTACTAATTCTCTACCACCATAAATGTAACATTAATACAAGATTTACATTGAATATACAAATCAGTCAATTTTACAAAATGTATGGGTCAAGTCAGTGTATTTCTATAACTTGGGTCAATCTGATATCTCTGATACTTAAAAGCTTAACATCACAGAGAGATCTTTCAGACTACGACTGTGGATGAATTGACGAACTTTTATGCCAATAAAAAGATAAACTGATTTTAAGTGGAGTTTCCTCCATCATATGACAGCAATAATGTAACAGCAGCCAACTATAATCGCATCAATTGAAAAGAAAATATTGCAAATTATCACTCTGATATTATTAAGGCTAGGTCATTAGGCGGTTTACAGCGGGATCATTATCTCTCCCTCTCTGGCAAAGCATCGCCGCACTGTTTATACTATTACTCGCTGTTATATTATTATTCAGATCAGATTCACTCAGATTCAGAAACACCTAATTCATTGATTAAAAAGAAAAAAAAACACACAGAAAAGACATCCTCTGGTGAGGAAGACGCCCATACTTTGGGGCGATCTGCTAAAGAGCAATGTAGGCTAATCCACCACCTATAAAGAGACTTCTTAGCGTCGGCGGCTAATTTGTTTACGTTCAGGCTGCAGCAGCGCCGTGTGTGTGTGTGCGCGCGCGCGCGTGTTGTTTTTGGTGTGTGTCTGTCGCCATGAGAGGCCTAGCTGCGCGCATAGGGCCAATCCTGCTACTCCCAGTTTAGACTCGCTGCAGCAGACCACACTCGTCCAGTTACAGTGACTAATCTGGCCCTGGGGCTCGCGCATCCAACACAGGCCGCGAAAATATGTACCTTTAAGAGACGGCGCGAGGGGGGCGGGGATATTACTCAATACATTTACGCAGGGATATCAATTATTAGCGCGCAGCTACGCATAAGCAACAACTGAAATTACTAGCCCCTTAATTAGACCCTGTATGAAACTTTACGCATGCGCCAGAATGAAGGCGAGGGTCTCGTGACTAAAATTACAAATTGATACAATAATAAAATAATCGTACTATTTTCTGAGCTCCATTCGCCCCATAATATTCCACCAGGGACTTCAAATCGTGTCTGCGATAAGACAAATTTACCTACATTTGTTTATAATATTAAACCAATGTAGCTATTTGGTATGTTTATGGTGACTTGATCATACTTTATGGTAGTTATGCTGTCTTACACAAATGTAGCTTTTACACGTGTAATATCTACTGTATTATTGTGTTTACTTAAACAAATCCACAAAATTGTTCTTTATACTGCATGTGGAAACTACACATTCATATTAAATATATTACAAGCAACCAGTAAAAATATGTGCCATGACAAATATACAGCAACATTGCTAGGAAAATAATAATAAAAAAAAGCAATACTTACTTTCTCCGTTTATTAGTCCACACTGGCATATAATGCAGGTGCTGATGATAAAAAACACAATCTGTGCTCTCAGCTTTAGCGTCCACCGTCTCATTTTGACTTGAAGATAAGTTGTGCTCTCCTCTTGAAGCTTCTCAAAAAAAACTCCAATCTTCAGGGAGA
Source organism: Heterobranchus longifilis (assembly GCA_028570985.1). Taxonomy (NCBI): domain Eukaryota; kingdom Metazoa; phylum Chordata; class Actinopteri; order Siluriformes; family Clariidae; genus Heterobranchus; species Heterobranchus longifilis. The sequence continues at coordinate 12,892 of JAOVVB010048747.1, forward strand.
AATGTTTATTTCAAAAGGCGTTGGAATATCAAAAGTATTAAACAAATTCTTAAAAATCAAGGTCCAATACAGCCAAGAACTAATTCAACGTTGCCCCCCGTAAGCCGGGGGGAGTAATACATTTATGAGTATCGTCCCAGCCAAGTTTGTGATGTATGTGAGCCCAGGAAAAAAATGCAGACCACTAAATAACGTGATCTTGGGTTCTGGCAACACATGTGCGAGTAAAGATCTTCATTTTCCATAAGTGGAGGCGACAGTCCACGTTCATCTGTTTAATTGTGGTGCTCCACTGAATAACTGTAGAGAAATAACTGTATTGTTTTTTTATTATTATTATTTATCCCACACGCACGGGGGCTAGTGTGGAGGTCCAGGAATGAGGTCCACTGGCCTCGGGCTCATTTCTCTGTAATGCACTGCTCCAATGAGGGAAGACCCTCTTCAAAAACAATTATTAAGAAGTATTTTTCCGTTAAAAAAAACCTCTTCTGATCCTGCAGCACACATGAGCCGAAGTTATGGATATCGCCAAAAGGCAGAGCCAAGAACGGGAGGGTTTGCGCTCTCTGCTTTGAAGTCCACAGGTCTTTATATTAGCCCTGTTTGCTAGTATCTTCTCAGAAGCTCACCCTTTTTAAGACAGATGGGAGCACATCCCAGGAAACTCCTCCGAGCAGCTACGTGCAGGAAAAACGTGCAGCAGCGATACAGCTTTTCCCCACGACGACCTTCCTCTGAACTCCTTCACCCCCGCTGACCACCACGCCGCAAACGAATGAACACCCATAAAACGACAAAACGGGAGAAAGAAAACAAAGAAGGGGAAACTTACTTCTTCCCCATCCACTACGGAGGAAGGAAAATAAGCGACAGAAATAACGGCTCCGTTTAACCTGCACGTTGCTGTGAGAAGTGAGGAAAACTCTCCACCACGCCGCCCGTTTCTTTTTCTCAGATTAACGTTAGCTGGTGGGGGAAAAACAGCTAACGTTAGCTAGCTAATCCAAAACAAACGAGGTTTCAGTGTCGGCGATAGAGTTAAAAATCAAACAAAAACCACACACACGCACAGACAAAGTCAGTATCCCGTCTCCGATAGTCAAAAACGATGAGGTAAACAAACATAAAAAGACTTAAAAAGACGGGTGAAGTGTAAAAACTTGGATTCCCGTTCCGTGTAGCGGTGGCTCTCCCTCAGGTTCCCCCTCTTTCCGTCTCTCTTTCTGCGAGTCTCCACCAGTAAACAAGTCCTGCCAGTCACCTCAGCTGGGCCACACGTGGTCTGCGGGAAAACACGGAGCGGACCACCGCTTACACTACCACCACGGTCCGGATCTGGACTGTCTGAGCCCGCTGCCGTTGGTGTCAAAACACCGGTGCTCTTTGTCGGAGAGGGGGGGGGGATACACAACAACACCTTTTATTAATTGAGTAAAATAGGTTTGGATATATGTTGTAAATAAAAATAAATATGTCGAGCAGGCATGTGTGTTCAAATGGAAAATCACACTCTTTCCCTCAAAAGGTAGAAATAATACCGGGGACCCCATCATGTGTGCAGGGCCGGATTACATGGATTGATTACACTGGGCAGACTGTATTTTTCGGGGCCCCATAACACGCACATTTTTGATATTTGGTAAAACAAAATGATCTATAACTTCCACATGATTATTATGCTCATTCATTTAGTTAGGTAGGCCAATATATTTCAGCGTATCTATTTATATTTCTGTATTCATACGCAATTACTCATTTATTTATGGTGGAAACTATAGCCCTATATTATACATTTTATTTTATTTTTTTCTGCACATTGGCGCTAATGTTGTGTGTTAGAGAAAAAAAAAATATATATATACATAAAAATTAAAATGACGTTTTAGATAGCATTTTTATTA
>JAOVVB010048756.1:0-14795 GCA_028570985.1 Heterobranchus longifilis
CATGTTTGTGGCTGTAATGTGACAAAATGTGGAAAAGTTCAAGGGGGCCGAATACTTTTGCAAGCCACTGTATATACTGTATAAAACTGACAAGTTCTGGAACCACCAGGACGTAAGATGTGTATTAGAACACATCAAGATGTTTTTGGAATTTTTTGTCTGTTTGTTTGTGTACGCATCACGTAAAGGCTTCTGAAAGAATTTTAATGTGGTTTTCACAGTTGCATTTGGCCGAGCTTGAGGTGACATATAGGCTTTGTTTCATCGCAATCGGCCCACAGGAACAGAAGATATACTGCTTCAAAATTGAAATGGAAAATGCCCTTATATCATAAAAAAATCTATCTTGAAAAATCATTAATTAATCTCAAATTTAACAGATGGTGCTGTAAAAATTTTTTATACACACCTATGAGTGTTCAATTGAAATCTATTTAATAAACACAATCTCTAACCTTCATTTTGCGCACTTCACAGAAAGATGTAAAAAATTTTTGTTAATTCCGAAATTAAACAGATGGCATTGAACATTTTTGAAAGCATGCTTATGAATGTGCAATTGAATTCCACGAAGACATGAGATTGAAGACATGGCCATATCTATCTGTATATCCATATAGGGGAATATCCCAGAAACGTCCTTTGAATACTTATACTACAGTATGATGTTTGGGGAGGGACCCCCCAGAATGTCCCCACAATGTTAAATATTTTTCCATCGGCCCATAAAGGAAATTTGTGTCAAGGTTATATTTCCTTTACATTCATATGGGGACCAAATGCAAACTTTGCAAAAGTTCCCTGAACGTCCAGGGGGCATCCCTGGTTTTCTGGTTTAATGTACATTTACTGCCCATTTTAAAAGGGTTTTTCAGCTCCAATCTCCAGGCTATTTACAAAACACAGGTTAGAGTTTGAAGGCAGGATGCTTAAGAAATTCAAGGGTGAAGTTTGAGAAAAGAGTTCAAGAAAATGTTTCAAGATTAGAATACTTAATAGGTTGCAAATGGCAGTAAAGGATGTTAGACTTAATGATGCCTCAGGAGACGCCTTCATTGGGGAAATCTCATCCAACCTGTTCTATCTATCCAAGTTTAAATGAAGATAGACAAAGAGACGTGTCTTTAAAAAATAGTTTTTCGTTTTTTCCTTTTTAAGGTTCTAATTGTGTTTCTAAGAACAGAATCAAAGAGCAGAAAATAATATGAAACAATGTATTGAAGATATATTATTGCAGCAATGGAGCCAGGCTTGAATTGAACTGATATGGGTTAAAGTAGATATATGACATATAAACATACAGTAAAGGTGTAACGTAGTAACAGTATTTGGAATTGTACCTGTTCAGTGCTCCAAATATACTGGTATCTGTATTGGTCTATATGGGGGATAGAATCAATCTTCAAAAGCACTAAGGGGTGGGAATTTATTCCATAAAAAAATCCACATTCTCCAAATGTTTTATTTTTAACTTAAATGTGCAGCATCTGGATTTTGATTTATTTCTGCGGAAACAAAAATAAATGTGAATATTCTATAAAGTATTTTTGATGACTGAATTATCATTTCAAAACAGTATATGTACAATATTTCTGACACAGTTTCGAACTGTTGCAGAAGGTAAATTCTGAATTCTCTACAAAAAAACTGCAATAATTTTTTTAAAAATGCTAAGCTGTTCAATGGACTGTAAAAAAAAATATTGATTGGATTTTGTAAAGAAAGTTTCTAATTATATACCTGAGCCATGTTTTATTTATTGATAATGACAATAAAAACAACAACAATAACAACAATAACAACAACAATAATAATAATAATAATAATAATATTAATAATATTAATAATAATAATTTGCCATGATTATTGATGCTAAATTGTAGTTACTTTCTTAATTAATTGGGACATCTTAAATTGTCCTACAAACCTGATCCACCATAAATGTGTGCATGAAAGAGTTAAACAGCAACACTATGTGGTGTGGAGAAAATGGTAACACTCTTTTATGCAAAACACACTGACTGCCACTTTTAGAAACAGAAAAAAAATGTTCCCTGCTTATGTTTTAATTATCACCTCGTCAGTGTCTTAACAAGTTTGTAAGGCTTACACTTTCCCATATCTGTAAATGATCATCTCAGAGTGGGATTTTTCCATCCAGTCCCACTAAGTGAAAAAACAATAACATTGTACAGCGAACGTACATGCAAGCAGCATCAGATATACTAGTACTGAGTCTTAAGCCTCAGCCAGAGTAAAAGAGCTGTGATTTCAACGACGCTGCATTTTGCTAAATCCCGTGTGAATAATTAGGATGACGCTGCCGTGACTAGTTCCTCCAGCATATGTGCTCATCCCAAGGGAATCTTTTAGATAATGGACATCAGTATGGCATATTATTCATTGATTTTATGACATGAAAACATGGGGCACAGATGCACGCTCTCAAAACTGCCCCGCTCTCACACACTCCCCCAATTATTTCTCACGCTGCCAAAAAAAGACTGACCCGGAGTCCGCTGGTGCCAGAGGGAGATTTAACACCTGTCCAGAATCTCATGTTGTCATCATTTAGCAAAATAATCTCATATGGCTAGGAGCGGACTGTCAGTCATGAAGCTCATGGGACGAATTAGAGCCATGTTTAATAACATGAAATTAGTACAGTATCGCATTTCCATGAGCATTAATATTTCTTTAATTTTATAATTATTAATAAAATATTATGAATACTTCATATATTTTGGCATACTTGTTTTAGTAAGTATTCAGGTTTGAGCCACTGTGTTTGGAATTAATTTATGTTTATATTCTGGGATATATACCCCACTATGACTGGCGTTCGAGTCAATCCGGGACTTGTGATTACAGTTCAAAAGTGTCTACAGGAGTGGATGGAATTGGTGGACTGTGACTATGGGATTATGTGCAGGTCAGATTTTTCTATTGGAAGAGATGGAATAGTCAAGAGTGTCTGTAAGTGAATAGGACTTGTCATGTGTGTCCATGGGAGCAACTGGAATTGTCCAAGAATGTCTGCAGGACTGGGTAGGATTGTGCAAAGATGTTTGCCTTCAAAAACATTTATAAATATATCAAAAAACATTTGATTTATGGTCTGGAGATCATATATTTCCTGGCCACGTTATTTGTGGCCAGAAGTCTGGTCTCAGTTTGCTCTCTTGGTGGGAGGTGTGGGACTGGGCAGGACTGTTTGAGCTGATGAGATTGGTAAAGGATTTCTGTGTGAGGTCGTGTAATCAGTGGGAGGTCTGTGGAAGTGGGAGGAATTGCTCAAGCATGTCTGTGGGAGTGGCTGGGATCAGTTGCGATTGCCTGTGGAAGTAGTTGGGATTGGTCAAAAAGGTAAATGGTAGAAGGTGGGACTGGTCAAGTCCATTTACTGTATGGAAGAGGGCGGGATTGGTCGAGTTATTGTATGAGAATGGGTGGAAAGATGCATGTGATGGGCACTTACATACATCAGCATACGAATGTAATATGTTCCACAGGTGTGGTCTTAAGGCGAAATTTCATTTTGGAAAACACATTTTCCCATAGGAACTTATTTAAATGCAGATAGTCCGTTCTAGCCACCCAAAAATATTATCAATATTACAAATTTTCAACGCTATAGTTAATTTTTTAATAGACATTAAACCTTACGTAACATTTTCTTCTTGCCACCATCCTTGCTAACATTCTCGGGACCCATGTTGCTACGTCTTCACTAAATCTTGCACAAAATGCAAAAAAACAAAAGTAAACTCGCTTTGCTTGGCTTTCCACTGACGCAAACGCTCATATGCCACTTGATAAGGAGAGAAACTTCTTGCAAAATTTTAGTTCTTAAGGCTAAAATTTGCAATCCAGGGTGTTCGTAAGCCAAGGTACCACCGTGTTCTTCATTAAGTTCATCTTTGAGTTAGAAATCTCACATCGTTTTGCATTGCTTAACAACAAGAGAGTCACACATTTGGGTGATGTTAGGGTCATCTATGTGTAGGGTCATCTCACAATAAAACAATAAAAGCTTAAATTCAAGTTTCTGTAGCCATGAATACAACGTGATGAGTGTTCCTATCATTATCTATTATCTATCTAATGATGAACATCAGCATCCCGATGATAGAGTGAGGGAGGATAAAGCAACCCGACCTTGTACAGCACGTTTTAAGTTTAGTTTTATTTTATTTTTTTAATGAGAATCTTTTCTTACTTTTTCTAACTTTCTCTCTCCAGCAGTATTTATTTTTTCTCCTCTGGAACGAGGGACAGCTCTGCTCCACTTTTTTTCCAATCTGCGTGGGAATAGCACTGCAGCACATTAATGTGCATGACAGGAAACTGATAGACAAACCCTCACTGACTAGGTCTACTGAGTGCAGTTCAATTACTGTTATAGTTCCTTGTTTCGTTTACATATTGATGAGTATGACTTTCAATAGATACTTTAATGAAAAGCAAATGTGTAGTCGCACGTGACGTGCCAGTTTGATGGTTTGATGTGAGGTACGAAGCTGGTACTTGTGCCAGTGATGTCTAAATCAGCTACATTATGCGTGATGAGTGGGAGAACAAAATGCTTGATTACAACCCCTGGTTGAAAAAAAAAAAAAAAAATGTAATCACCCAATTTTATCCAGCATTTTTTGAAGCAAATTAACAAAACACAGATATAAGGAGTAAGCACTTTTTGTTTAACAGATGAACACTCTGGCTGTGTAAAAAATAGCTCAAATGTATTATTTTACTTAACGTCATATATTTTTTTAGATCAAGTAGAGCCAAAAAAAAAAAAAAAGAACATGGGATCGCCTTGTAATTTGCATTTCTACGTGGCACGTAGTCTAAAATGCAAATTAGTCTGCAAGATAAAAGAGAGTGCTTAAAGACCTTAATGAGCTGTTGGACTCGGCTAATTGAAAGGAAGAGAGAGAGTTGTTACTTGAAACAATGGAAAAGTTTATACGGTAAAACTCCTTCAAAAGGGAAGTCCAACAAAAGGTGCTGCTCGTTCTCAGTCAGGTGCGAGTATCAACAAAACCGGACGGTTATGCAAGAAAAACATGCACAAGGCCAGGGCAGGACAGAAAACTTGGCATGGAAGTAAAATAAATGAATAAAATAAAATGAATGGTCGAAAATAGGAGTCAAGGGATGCGACAGAAACGGAGATATCGACTGAATGAAACGAGATTTACATAAAGAAAAGCCAAATGAGAAGAGAAGAGAAGAGAAGAAAAGAGAAGCAATCATGGAGTGTGTATGATTGAATGAAAGTGATATTCTCTAATGAAAAAGGAATCTGCTTTGGCCCAGGAACTGTTGTCTGGTGCCATGCACATATAAAGACAACTGTCTGAAGGAACTAATCACATTTCTTCACCCACTTATGGTATTGGGTTGCATGTCAGGTAAGGGACCCAGGGGCAGTGGTAATTATTACCTCAACACTTAATGCTAGGGACGTACAGTAATCATGATGGCACAAGTTTCAAAGAGTTTTAAAATTTACAATAAATACAGCCTTGCTCAAGTGATATCCATGGAAAAGCCAGATGAACATGTCGAAGTACGTGGGTAGCTGAAGAATTATCTGCACTCTGCCTGTAGGATTTATTTTAATTAACTTCTAGAAAAGACAAATATATAATGTGTCTCCTTGCTGTTCAATACACTTTGTTCATCTGTCAACAAGCTTTCGTATTCCCTCATTAAAAAATGTTTTAGGCTGAGCCGTGAGCCACGAATGCAATCATCATCAGAAGTGAATCTTCGTCCTCATAGGGCTGCTTTCAGGGGACCAAACAGGTGAAAGTCCGATAGCGCGAGATCAGGACTACAGCGAGGATGCTTTAACATCTTTTAACACCTTGAAACAAAGTTTTTGCAGAGTAGCCGGAAGTGTGCGGGTGCACGTTATCAACAAGATCACAACACCCTTGAACCCAAGTTTAGGCTTCAGCTCTTCACTAAGCATCTCACTGTAACAGCTATTGTCGATTGTTGAACCTTTTTCCTGATAATGTTCCAATACTGGCCCTTGAGAATCCCAGAAAACTGTAAGCATAAATTTTTCAGCTGATGGTTGACCTTTTTCCTTGGTTGGCGATTGAGGATGTTTCCGTTCCATACTCTGCCGTTTACTCTCATGCTTGTAGTACCAAATCCGTGTCTCGTCACCAGTTTCTACCTAATGCCTAATTTAGTCTTATCCAATTTCACCCCGTTATTAGGACACTCCAATATTAAGGCACATTTTCTCCGAACCACTTGGCGCCAGCTAACCACATATTTTCAAACTTCACGCTCATGCACTGTTGGGACCGGCGTAACACACTTGGACGATCTCTCTATCCATTCCTACCCACCGCTTGCGTGAGCACGCAGACACCCGAGATTGGCTGTGAAGCTGTGATTGATACAGTATGAGAGCACTAAGCGCCTCTCATCCCATCCCTCTAAGAGCTCAGCCAATCAGCTCTCTCCAGGCCCCTGGGCTGTGGGAGGCTACAGCATCACCCAGAAATCAAACAAACGTTCTCCAGGCGATGGGGCGGGCACTTTACCGCTGCGCCACTACTGCACTCAAAGTCTTGATAAATACGGCACCAGGTACACCTTCAGATCAGAAAAAAACTAATCACTGCATGCTGCTCTTCTTTTGTGCAAATCACAAGTGGTATCAGATTTTCACAGTTCAAATTCCACTGTAGCAACAACGCAGTGACATGTCAATGACAACTCAGTCAGAATGCCATCCAATCTTTCCCATTTGTGCCATGCTTGTAGAATGTACATTAAGTCCTTAAGTGGTGTTATTTACATTGTAACTGGTCGATGCTGTTTTTACTACATCCTTATTCGATCATGTCCTTAAACATGTCCAAAAAAAGCACAGCATGTCACCAAAGTCAATACTAGAACCATACTGTTTTCTACTTCCTAATAAGTTGTACAAGATTTTTTGCACTGTACAGTAGTGCTGTAGGAATGTGAATCAGTGCGAAAGAGGTTTTAGTTGCAGGTGGCATTTGATGCTTCCTATTCTGAGAAAGAAGGCCTCAGTAAGTTGTGCAAATGCCACCAATATAAATTGTTTGAATATTGTTTTAAAATATCCTTTAAATATACCTTCTTAAAAAAAAAAACACTGTTTGCGTAATAAATTACGCAATCATTTATTTTCAAATTAAATTTCATGTATTCTTTTTTCATGACTCGAATGTATCTAAAACGTAGCAAACCCTGATCCCAAAACCAAGGTACACACAGTATGTATTAAAGCATGACTCTTGCATACACCTCTAGTCAATGCGATGGAGCACATAACATTTTTTGGAAAGTTCTCTCGTTCCATCGTCGACAAACAAATTATAAAATGATGACGTCATTGTTCAGGATGATTTTTCAGAAGCAAGTAGGGTTGAACCATTTCTTTATGAACTCATTCATTAACAAACTGTCTGGATTTTAATCTGAGATCCATGCCACTAAGAATTCAGGCCATCATAAAAGACAAAGAAGGAGCCACAGAGTACTAATTTTGATTTTTGTTGTTGTTGTTATTGTTATTAGTAATTCCTCGATTTTTCCTGAATTTAAAATAAACATGCCAGAATGATCACCTATTAAACAAAAAATATTTTGTGTGATATCTCTGATTTGCTTGTTTGCTACTAAATAAAAAAGCTGGGTGAACAACCCGAGGTTGTAATATCAGCGATAATGCTGTGTGCCAAGGTAGAAAGAAAAAAAAAGAAAGAAAAAAAGAATTTCCAGGATGTCAGAAAGCAGATTAATTCTATCTTTTGCCGGTTAATAAGCTGCAAAACACTGTCACAGTACCTTGTTTGCCTCTTTGGATAAATATAAAATTATCACTACAGTTGAATTACTCTCCAGCTGGCACATCCAGACACTTACCTGACACCAACACACAAATATAATTATCGTTTTCTTATTTATTTATTTGTTTTTTCTTCCTTTCACAAGACTTCCAGCTGATCCCCGCTTACACTTGTCTGAATTGAATAACCAGATTGATGATATCCAGGGCTATTTCTTTTTTTCTTATTTACTTTTCTACCATTTCTAAGGTCAGGAAGAATATAAATACGCATCACTGGTGTAATCAGGATGTCAGGGAGAAAGATTACTGAGAGGTCAGAGCATCAGTCGGAAAATGTCTCAGAAAAGATCTGTTTAATCCCTATAACTATGCTTCATAAAGACGCTTGGCCAAAGACGACAAGATATTTCTTTGAAAGTGTCTTGGTTCAGTCAGCGAGACTAAGCGCGTACCTGCGTAGGGGACGGGAGCATCTTTGTCCAATGCTACTAGTGGAGGGTCAAGCAGGACAGTGTCCATGTTCTCGGTGATCACTCCATGGTAGGACGTCTCAATCCATGGTTTATGTTTGTTCACTGGAAAAGAAAAGACGTAAGATACGACCAAGGTAAGTTAGCAGATTAACAAATTTCATCATACAGTATACGGTGTTTCTCAATAACCCAAAACAATTCTCCAGAGAATTTAAAGATTCCAGATGCTTTCCCAGTTGAACAACTGGTCTTCCTGGATCAAGTGCTATTTCATAAGCCGCTCAACAATTCACCATGAGACATACAGTATTTATCATCCTGCAACTAATCGCGCACAATCTTCTTGGAATATTTTTGCTCATATTTAGAGTTATTGAGGTATTGCATGTATACAGTTATAGACGTTACTGTATACGCAATACTGTACCTGTGTGCTGTATCTCTGTAAGCACAAGAAAAAGTGAATTAGACCCCAAAAAGATTCCTAGTCCACAAAAAGTCAACCATTCATTCTAAGAAGTTCAAGTACATGTCAGGGGAAAAATATTCAGCAAAACTCCAGTTATGTATTTATATATTCATGTTATTTTCTTTCGTGTGCTTCAACTATGAGTTGCCACAACAAATCACAGAGTATGCATATTTGATTTGGCACAGTTTTTTTTTTTTTTTACTAGATGCCTCTTCTAAAACAACCCACTCCAACTTGGAATCAGCATTGATGTTGGACTTATTCCACCTCTGAAGGCTAGGGTGATATGCTAGCCACTAGTCCAACTGGGACGCTTTTTCCTAATGTAAGTTGGAGGATACAAAACAAAACACAGACCTCCTGAAACTTTAAAACCAAATGAACAGCTGGTTTTATTGGGTTAACACAAAACAGGTGCAAACATTCATTCATTCATTTATCTTTTATACCGCTTTATCCTGTGGTCAGGGTCATGGGGGGCTGGAGCCTATCCCAATGGGCAATTTGGGAAAGGCAGTTAACCTAGTCTGCAAGTCTTTGGACTGTGGGAGGAAACCGGTGTCCCAGAAGGAAACCCACCAAGCGCGCAGACCCCGAGGCGGGAATCAAACCATCTACCCAGGAGGTGCAAAGCGACAGTGCTAGCCAATACGCCACCAAAAACACAAGCATTTTGCTAAAGGGGTAATATGTGACAAAAAGGTCAGTACAGTTCTCTATTCGAATCCAGTGTGCTTGAATACAAGTGTAGTGGTTAGCACTGTTGCCTTGTACCTCCAGGGTCCAGGTTTGATTCCTGGGCCAGGCTCGATTCCTGTATCTGTGTGCATTGAGTTTGCATGTTCTGCATGATGGGTTTCCTCTGGGTATTCCGGTTTCCTCACATAGTCAAAAGATATGCAGATTAGGCTAACTAGTGTTCCCAAATTGCCCGTAGTGTGTGAATGAATGAGTGTGTGATTAAGTGTATGTATGTGTGCGATGGATTGGCACCCTGTCCAGGGTGTACACCGCCTCATGCCCTAAGCCTCCTGGGATAGGCTCCAGGCCACCCCCGACACTGAAGACAGGATAAAGCAGTATAGACGATGAGCGAGTGTGCTTGAATACCACCAGTCATTCAGGTATATATTATTTGCCTGTACTTTGAAGAGTCTGTATTCCATTATACACCCTCGTCCACTTCATTTCTCTCCTCCTCCTTTCTTCCTGTCTCATTTTCTCTCCCTTTCTCTATAATGTCTCAGTTATTACCCGGAAAATAATTATATTATACATTATGCAGCGTTAATGCACTGTAATGGAGGCTAATGCAACAGAAAGATAATGCTTTTATCCACTCCAGAGTCATATACTCTGCCATGAGACAACCAAACACCAGAATAATGGACAGCAGGCTTTTAACATGACTTTATCATTAGCAGTTGATTGCTTTGCTCATTTATTTATAAACTGTTGGATGTGGAAGGCTTTTTTTTTTTTTTTTTTCCGTCTCATGATGATTGACATGCCCGCGTAATTATATCTTAATGAATATGACAGGAATGATTGAACATTAAGCGTATACTCTGGCTTTGGGTGGGTTTTTTTTTTTCTTTTTTGGCTAAAACACTACAAAACTGCCTTTAAACACAAGAGCTTTGCTTGAATTCTTTAAAAAAAAAACAATAAGGATATGATGATGTATGATTGAGAACATTGCAAGCGTTGAAATAAAAAGATAACTAGCTATTCCTTTTTAATATCTCTCTGATGTTGACGTTGATGTTTAATGAATAGTGTAATATTCATGTGTTTAATCTTTGCTTTAAAATAAAAATTTTTAGTTGTATGGTAAAAAACAACTAATTTTTGTAGTTGTTTTACCATATTTTTAGCTCAAACATAAAATTCAGTGCATCATATTATCAGGCAGGCAGAGATCTGAATAATAATGTGAACATTTTTTGCTATTAAAGCATCACTGCGCATGCGTACCTCCTGGTGAAGAGGTGTTTCGCTGGTTAATGACTTGTAAAAAACTGCCTTCCAGTGGAACACCTGGCTCAGTTATCTCCCCGTGGATTACTCTTATGTGTAATAGTATACAATGCCTTTTTTTTTTTTTTTTGGAGGATAGCAAAAGACTACCAATTTAGAATAATTTTTAAGGCATCAACTTCTTTCAGTTTCCTGCCAGTCTGTTGCTGCAGCACATCGTATCTGCGCACAGAGTTGAATTTGGTATTAAAATATATTACGTTTGACTGAGTTGAGTGTGGCATGAGGGGATTCTCCACACTTGAAGAGCTTAAAAATAAATTAAACGTGTTTAAACTCTATTAATGAGCAAGTCTTTTATTCTCATTAAGCTCAGGATTTGTAAAGATTTCAATGATGCACCTGCACTCGTGCTGCGCCTGGTGTCGGTGGGAGACGAGTCTCCTAGTTGGAATGCAGAATGCAATATTTGAACAAATTGTCCGGATGCTTTTAAAATGGTGCATCTTTAGGCCTGAAAAAGCAAATACTTAACAGTAATTATCTCCTATAGAGAATAGCTGTAATGACAGACATTCCCTTTAAAGGACTTAAGGGCACATAATTTCTCATTAACACCTTTTGAGTGTAAGTTTTTAAAATATTCCAGAAAATAACTGATGGTTGCTTAGTGGTTATCACTGTCACCTTGCACCTCCAGGGTCCACCTCAGGTCTGTGTGCATGGAGTTTGCATGTTCTCCCCGTGTTTGGTGGGTTTCCTCCATGTACTCCGGTTTCCTCCCACAGTCCAAAGATATGCAGATTAGGCTACTCTGTGTTCCCAAATTGCCCATAGTGTGTGAATGAATGAATGAGGGTGTGAGTAAATGGATGTGTGTGTGCCCTGCGATGGATTGTCACCTGGTTAATTTGCAGGTTAATTTGTTTTATTTTTACTTTACAGCGGTGATTCCGTTAGTGTGTCGCTCAATCGAGTGTGATTAGAGAGTTTTCTTGTTTATTTTTCCAATAAAACAGTATTTCCGTTGTGTGTGCGCGCGGGTGTGTGAAAAGAGTGGCGGAAGGGTAACTGTGTAAGACGAGAAGGGGGAGAGGGGACCTTACTTGACACACACACACACACAGCGCCTGTGTGCACAAACGGAAACACTTATCTGTCGGGATTTTTTTTCTTTTTTTTTAAAAAAGGTAAAATGCAGATTTGTTTTACTTTCACTTTATATTTCATGTTAATTATTTGTATGTATTTATTTTTTGGGGCTGTGGAATGAATAATTTGAGTTTCCATTTTTTCAAATTAGATTTTTTTTTTACGAGTGTTTTGAAATACGCCCGCTTCTGGAACGAATTATGCTCGTAATCCAATGTTCCACTGTATTATAGTTACCTTTTTCTGTGGTGACCTAACAAACATTGTATCTCGCTGACCGTGTCTGGAGGTCCATAGGTGCAGCTGATTGTGCCTGGGGGTCCAGTGGTGATGCTACTCTGGTAGGAGGTGCAAATAAAATTACAGAGGGCTTGGTAGTTGACGTTTAGTACCTACACATGTTGATATTGGGGCAGCTATTTGCCTTTAAGAAGGAACATGACAATCACCTTTAATCAAATGTTGTAAATTATTATAAGTTAACTTTTTGTCTACAGTGCCTTTCTGTTCTAAAATTTCAGCACTTTTCCCATTCAGGGTCAAAATCGTAAAAAAAAAACCCAAGAAAATTAGGCTTAAATTTTTATGTGCTCCTGTTGTTTATTGACATTTCCCTATACAATTTGTCTGAGAGAGACAAGCCTTTTTATGTCCTCACAGACAGCTTCCTCTGCAAGAACTGCTTCCACACTACTGTCAACCTGTGAACAATAGAGGAAAAGCCTTAAGAGTAAAAATGTAAATAAGACCAGTACACACATGCACACACCCCATTACTAACCAAATAATCCTGTGGAACTTCGGAGGGATACTGAGCCTCTCTCCAAAACATTAAAAATAAGGGGAGTACTTGATGGTAGCCTGGGTTTTGGCTCAAAGGACAAACATAACTGCATCCAAGTACTCATCCCAGGTGTCTAATCTTTACTCAACCAGTTTTCCAAGTGCTCTGAAAAACATTTCAATAATACTATAAACCTATTAAATACATTAAAGAATACCAATCAGCCTTAGCAAACCTCTTACAGGTGAAATGTTAACATTGATTATTGGTAAACCCACAACAGATCTATCGGCACCCAAGGAACATTAATGAAGTTTACAGATATCAATGTGCTGGACAAACAAGCACAATGCCTAGAGGTCCCATCTTGCAACTTACAGGACTCAAAGAATCTGCTGCCAAGGTATTAGTGCCGGATACCACAGGACACCTTCAAAAGTCTTGTGGACATAATCTCTCTCACTTAACAAATTATATCAATACATCATGGACATCTTAATGCCTTAAAGATGTTAATGTTAGTCATTTGCAAAGACAAAAAACTGACACAGTATAACTTTTGTACCACACAATTTCCTTACTTTTGGATAGTTCCATTTAGTCTTTCCACCAAGCCATTTGTTTGGGGATGACAAGGAGAGCAAAGATTTCACTTTATGCCAAGCCTGGCACACAGACATAACATTGTTTATCTATGAGCAAAAATGTGAAAAGGTATATTATGCCTTGGAAAAAAATTGGACGCATATAAACATAAGAAATTGAGCCAAAAATTATACACATGATTAGCCATAACCATCAAAAACATTAAGACCAATATTGTGTAGGTTCGCCTTGTGCTAAGGGGGAAGCTCTGGCCCCTCACGGGACCTCTAGGGGATGTGCTCTGGTGACTGACACCAGGACGTTAGTTTAATTGCAGATCCTTTGGGTGCAGTGGATGGGCTTTGTTTCTTCAATGCATTCCATGGATGATCGGTTGGACTGAGATCTAGGAATTTTGGAGGCTAAGCAGACTGTGATGCAATGGGTGTTATTTCTATCGTGGCAAGCATAGACTTTTTCTCTGATTTGTGCTGCTTTGGCTTTTCTGTGGGATCAGACTGCATAGGCTGGCCTTTTGTGATGTGGGGGCATGGGTGAGTGAACATCGGTTTTCTTGATGTATATTCACTGTATATTTGTCAGTGGTCCTATAAGGTCAATGCCTACCAACTCAAACAGGTGTGTAACCTAAAAAGAACAGTTACAGTATGTGACTTTTATATGATATGCAGATTAAGGGTTGTTGTTGTTGTTGTTCTTATTTTTTAAACTATTTGGTTTCCTGTCTACACAATAATTTAGTTATACTTTGTATGACTAACAGATTGGCAGGATTTATTAATAAATGCTTAAACACCTTTATAGGGGTGTACATCACTTACATTACATTTCGGCATTTGTAAGATGCTCTTATCCATTATTAAAAAAAACTTTCTGTTTAATAATCCACTGTGCAGCCTGACAACATTCTGACACCTGTATTAAACAAATCTAATTAATTTATTTATCAGTATTAAACAAGTTACAGTTAGTTTTATATTGATAGAAAAAATATATTGATGTGAAAGTACACAGTCAAATATGTTAGAGAGATTACCTAAAAGTAGTAGAAGCATTTCAAAGTTTTCTTTGGATATTTACCCATTTGCTGAAGTCAGTGGTCATACCAGGCCAAAAAATCCTTTTAGCAATTGCATCTTTTGTTTGTTTTTTTTCTGATCTGTGTTGGCTCCCAACAGACTTGAATGAATATCTATAAAAACTTAACTGGCTTCTTCAGTTCTTCAGACTACTTTGGGATAACTTGAATAACAAGTCTCACCTCATAAAATTAATAAATATTTAGTGACACCTTACTGGAGTCTTCTTTGTCTTTCGGCTGTTCCCTTTCAGGGGTTGCCACAGCGAATCATCTGCCTCTATCTAACCCTATCCTCTGCATCCTGTTCTATCACAACAACTAACTTCATGTCCTCTCTCACTGCATCCATAAATCTTCTTTTTGGTCTTCCTCTAGACCTCCTGCTTGGCAGT
>JAOVVB010048763.1:0-14795 GCA_028570985.1 Heterobranchus longifilis
TCCCATGTTAAAATGCCCAACTTTACAGCAGAAATAAACGTGTTTACAGCCCGGTACAAAAAATGGTTTTGTCTTTATAGCTAATTTCCCCGTTCATGACAACTGTACAGGGGGTGAACTCACCTGTTTAAATTATAAGAAGGCTTAAAGTTAAGGACATTGCCGCTTTGTGTGACAAGTAGGCTTACCGCAGTAGTCGGTGTTACACGGTGTGACACGGTGTTGGGGCATACACAGATTACATTACTTGCACACTGTCCCCACCGCCTGCTTTTTTAATAGAGATAAAACCCCATTTAGTTCATTTTTGCAGCGTCCACCCCGTGTCTGTGCCATAAATCTAGGGTTACCCCGCAGCTGCACCACAGAGGACAGCGGAGTCAGATTTCACTTTCACGACAAGACGATGGCGGATGAGTTAATGTCAAAGTGAAAAGGTGAAGAGTCAGATAATTTAAATCATATATCTTTATCGTTATCAGTGTCAGTATCAGTGTTTTTCCTTGCAAGATTCACCTGTGGCTCACAGAGAAAATCTCACAGTCCGCATCGCTTAACAAGAGAGGGAGAGAGAGAGAGAGACGCTCTGGTCGCGAAAGTTAAAGTTAATTACATCAATTGAATGTTTTAATTTTACATTTTGGGAAGGGGGCAGCGCCGAGGGGCACTTCTGCCTCGCGTCTGAACCCGACAGCTGCCAAAATGGGCCGTGCAGCAAAAGCCCGAACGAAGCACACACATCCGTGGTGCGTTTACGGTAGCAGCGGTGTTGTCACGTTTATTAACCGGTGGAAAATGTTCCCACCCTGGCATCCCTATAGTGACAATTGGGTGCCATTAGCTGTCTGCTAGATCCACCCCTCGCTCCTCCCTAGCTTCACCCTCTTGTCCAAATATGGTCAGTTCTGGTTCCAAAATACAGAGATGGTGGACAAAATGCAAAACTCAAGGCTTAGTCCACAGAATCAGTCTCCATGACGACGGCGGCTCTTTAGCTAACAGAGTTAGCTAGCTTCACAGTGAAAAACACGCTTCGTCGGCAGTAAACAGTCCGCAAACAGTCCCAAACTCACTCACGTCAGGGCGCGTTAATCAGCAACACTTCACTATCCAATAGGCCTTTATCAAATATATTCAATATTACTCCCTATATTAAAAAATACACGACAAACACTTTAGTCTGTGACGGAATCCACACGTGTTGACTTTCTGCATCTTCCTGTTTCAACCAACTTCCTTACCACGTGATTACTCAGAGGTCAACAGGAAATGCAAGTCAAAATAAACAATTAGGTTATTACACTCAACCAGCCTTGTATCATCTTGAAAACATAGCCTATTAAATGTAAATTACTAAATCTCTGAACAGAGTAGTTGAATAAGTCTTATAGATGCACAAAGATTTCAATAACTAATTCACATCAAAATCAACTGAATAGGACGTATGCATAGAAATATAACGTAATTTCTATGAATGTATGCTTATGCATCTTATCAATAATTTGCAATACTCCACATATTGAAGATGAGAGAAAGGAATACAAAATAACTGGTATAAATCAGGTTGTTATTATTACATATACGCTATCTAAAAAAAAAAAATAGATATCTCTTATCAAAACAACCCAACACCAATGTGATTGATATTCCCTGGATTGGACACAAAAAACATGATTTAGTACAAATTAATCCTTCATTTATCATACATACTGTACATCAGAGTGGCATTCATCTTTCCATTTACATCTTGGAAAGAAAGTAAATAAGTATATTTCCTAAAATGTTGAGCTATTATTTTAAAGCAAACACAACTAGACATCAATGGTTTGATAGCCAAACATCGTCAGGAGCTGCACAGTGCTTCAAATGCAGACAAACTGCTGTTGTTGTCCAGACTGCTGCAGTTATATCAGCCTTCCTTGCTTGAGATGGACACAAACAGCATTTAGTCGTCGCTGCCAAACAGCCAACCAAGCAAGATAAAATGTTACGCTCGAGATAGAGTGTCTGCAGTGTCGAGGGAAAACCGAAGGGAACGTCGTCATCTGTGCTCGAAGGGTGAATTGTGCAGCTTTTCTCATTTATGTGTTCCAGCTGAATGGGGTGGCTGCCAAGTTCAGGATCTGGCCTGACATCAGAATTTCCCGGGGTGATAAAGAGACTCTTGTTTGAATCACAGTTAATAGACAGTGGGAGAGAAAAAACTGTGATAGTGAGAGAGTGATATGGGCAATTAGAGGAGTGAAACTCCCATAGACAAGAGACAAAGTTATGTATGTGTGCATGGCCTTCACACCTCCAAACACCCACTAATTACACACTGACACACATTCACAGAACAGAAAGCAAAATTCTGAAAATGTGCTGCCTGGTCTCTCGAAATGGCGTGTAAGTGGCATATAAATAACATGGTGATTTGTTAAGTCATTTTGTGTGTTAAGTCCATTTAGGGCTGGAGGGTGCAGTGTGTGCAAGTTATTTTAACATAACCATTACGTATGTAAATGTATATAGCCTTATATCGAGCCACCAGACACCATTGACAAAAACAGTAATTTAAACTCTGAGTTTCTTCTCTTCTGCGTGATCGCTTGTGTTGTTGTGTGACTTTCGGATCCGAACTAACGTGGCGTCAACAGCAGTACATTGCTTAGCTTAGCTTACATTACATAGCTCCTAGCATTCACATTATTATCCATACATTACATTACAAAAGCTTACTTTGGTAACCTCTAGGGTTACCTATGTCACTGGCTTTTGCTAAGGCTGAGTGGGCGTTTCTATTTTTTTTAAAACAGAAAGAAACAGGCATATGTAGGATATTACTACAGACATTACTGTAATCTTCCGTGGCACCGTCTGCTGACTATTGTATTAATATCAGCGGAGCGCACAGCGGATGTGTCTGTTTACAGAAGGCCGTCTTTCCCATTCATCTGTGTGGTATGAGCCACACAGATGAATCCACAATAATGATAGGGTTGAAAAAAGGCTGAAAATATAAACACTGCATCTCTGCCAGAGCATGGCTGTGCTCCAGGGTGCGTGGCATTTTGAACTTTGATGGAGACAGACGGCTCATGAAAGCGATATCAACGTTTGTCTGACCAGTAAAAAAAAAAAGGTCGGATCAGTACACATCGACAAACAATGAATGAACAACCAAAGGACGTCAGCCCTGAAAATGATCTATTTGGACGCTGGAATCTTTTGTTGAGCGAATGAGTTTCATCTCGGCGCACAATTTGTGTCGCCCGAGTGGAACTCGCATCTAATCGCGTCTTTACATTGACTTTATACTGTATGTAATTCATTCGCGCAAATTACATGTACACAACATTATCAACGGCAACGTTTCGTTCTACAAAATCGTAGATAGAAAAGAGAAACACTATTTATTTGAAACCTAGTCTGGGTTACCGGATACACAGTGCCTGACATCCGGCCTGGCCCTTCTACTATCTCCACTATCTATCTATTTATTTTAGACCCCCTCCAATGAAAATCAAGTTGTTAACCACGTTAACATGTCTATATAGTGTTTTTTATATAGTGAAATATTTTTTGTCTTGCACCTGAGTAATTTTTCCCAGATGTACGCACACTTGGCCACTCTCCTGCTGTAGTCATGCAAAAGATATTTAAGCAGTGCGCAAAATAACAATACATGTTACCGCCTCGAGATGGATGCCAAACTAAAATCACAAGCTAATGTGATAGCATCACAGACGCAGTTACTGATGATGTTGAAAATATGCTGAAATGCTGGTTAGGCTTGTGCTGACAGATAATCTCGTGGATCGTCTCTATTCAGAGTGATCGCCAGTAGTCAAATGTCAAGGCGATAATTTGCTCGTTTTCCCACGGAAATGTAAAACTTATATAATCGACTAGTCTAAAAGTAAGAAAACACTCAGAAAACAGTCAAAATTGAGTGCAATTGAATCTGTAAGCAGCTGATGAGAGGTGGAGGTGCAGCTGCTGCAGGAGGGGCGCCGGCTGTCAATATGTAAGCCTAATTTACATTTATATAAATAACAGGCCTAATAGCACATTGTTCCTTTTCAGCAGTTTTCTTTATGAGTCAGAACATCACAGTCAGATACTTGTATCAAACTCCCAGAGGAATCACAGAATAGAAATAACACCTAATATCAAAGAGCATAACATGACAACACAGGTTATTTCCATCGGGCTGCACAGCGCTGTGCCCAGTACTGAATGTGACGGGGGAGAGTCATTCTTCCCGGATGTGCGCACACTTGGTTCCTGCCCTGCTGTAGTCATGCAAAATACATTTAAATAAAGTAACAATACTGCCTAGAGACGTATGCCAAACTAAAACCACAAGCAAATATTTTAGCACCGCACACGTAGTTACGGATGTTGTTGAACATATGCTCACATAAAAAACTGCTCACACTGACACGTGATCTTGCATGATATTTGTTTCTATTCTGAATGTCATTATTGTCGATACAAGTTATTATTTATGGCTTTTTAAATTAAAATCAAATTGCGCACTAAAGCATTGGTCAACATTTCACATTGTGTTTTGCAATCTGTTTTCATTTTAGGAGAAGACGACAAAAAGATGACAACGTCCCCACAACCCAAAGAACAAAATCGGCACTATAAATCGGCCACCGGTCGCCCTGCTCTCTAAATATCGGCATCGGCATCGGCCACTGAAAAACACATATCGGTCGACCACGACTCTGTAGTCCCTGGGTGGGAGTCAACTGTGGCACACAATTCAGAGCATGCCATCATGTCAACTGTTTTAAATGGGGCATTTGCAACAATATTAGCTTCGCTGTAGCATTGGTGCACTGCATTTTTACATATTCTTTTAGGGGCGATTCACATGCCGTGTTTTTTGCGCCCCCAAATCCATTGTTTTCAATGCAGGAGGCAAGCGAGGCAAGTGTTCCTAAACGGCGCAACGGATGCGCCCTGAGATTTTAAAAAAAATTAAACTTTTGGAACGCGGCAGCACGCACCGCACGTCATGTCACGAGGAACAACCAATCACAGCCGGCAGGTATCTTTACTTTCTTCCATAAATATCAGTCTGTGGAGATTTCACATTTCACGGGAGATGGTTGGTTCAATCTTTGACAGAAGCAGATCTGGCCCTCTGTAGTAATATCCTACATATTCGTGAATTCAGGTACATTTTATGAACCTAAACATAGAACGTTATTATCTACCGGTGGTCCTGTCGATGTTGTATCGGA
The DNA here is from genome assembly GCA_028570985.1 of Heterobranchus longifilis. NCBI lineage: Eukaryota > Metazoa > Chordata > Actinopteri > Siluriformes > Clariidae > Heterobranchus > Heterobranchus longifilis. The sequence continues at coordinate 5,241 of JAOVVB010048763.1, forward strand.
GACAGTTTCCCCCGTCGAGATGTTTTTCCCCTCCCGCAACCTGAGCCAAACCTTATGGCCTAACCTTAACCGGGGGCCTTATCATTTTAACAGGAGGGAAACACACTTTGACACAACACCGGCACACAGAGCTGAGAGCCGGAGATGAGAGCAGGCAGGCGGGTGTGCAGCGGTGTGTGCTCCTTAGCTCCGGGACAAAAACACAGAAACATCACCGACAATACAGTATGATAATAACATCCAAAACACAATATTCACTCTGACTTTCTGTAACATGTTGAAAGTAGGCTATGTTTAAAAGCTGGTTATGGTCGCTTAGCAACGTCAGGCGCAACCTGCCTCCACGCACTCGAAAGTTGGCACAACAACGGGCACCCAGCGCCTGAACTACGTGCCTCCAAGCATTTTCTTAAGACACAAAACATCAGAGGTTGGGTGTGTTTGCTGTAATGTTGACTCATTTCTCTCTCTTTTATTTCAGCATCATATCAAATACCAGCACTTGATTAAAAAGAAGTGCGTGTGTGACCAACCCTCGTGTGGGTGCCTGCACAAGCAGCTGCTGCGCCATGCTAAACATCAGGTGATGTTAGAGCTCAAATGTGTATTTACACAAACCGGCACCTTACGTAATGTTTAATTGATTATGAAGCTAATGAATTTGGAATGTCAAAGTGTTAATCTTCTGTGCCTCTCCTTGTTGATGTTGATCTTTCAGATCAAAGAGACTCCATCTGTGAGTTTTGCGCCCATGCAGAGTTCCCGTCACCTGGCTGTGCACAGGATGATTCACACGGGAAAGAAGCCAATACAGTGAGTCGCTGCAGTACATCATGTCACAACGTGCTGTGTACAAGGAAGAAGTACACAAAGTTATGTGAGTCTGGCTTGCGTCAATTATTCGGCTGCATTCAGGCAATCCGGTTATTCGTTGTGTTTCGTTTTTGATGCTGGTAGTTTTTTTTTTTTAACTTCCTTGTGGCAGCGATAGAGGCAGAGGCATGTTTACTATGCATTATTATTATTATTATTATTATTATTATTACATTATTATGTTTATTCAGGGTATGAAATTCAAGTATGGAAATTGATTTTCAATTTCACTTCAATTTATTTATTTTTTTATTTTTTTATTTTTTTATTTTTTTATTTTTTTATTTTTTTATTTTTTTATTTTTTTATTTTTTTATTTAAGAAGGGACAGGGCATATTAATAAACATTTACATGTAAATATGCAAGATTTTAGCCAATTTCCATCTTTAGTCCCTTGGCAGGTGGATGTTACACAGTAAACAGAAGTAAACAAAATAGGTAAAATAACATACAGAGGCTTAGTAGTGGCACAAACTGACAAAGACACACATACAACAGTACAACAAGTGGTTATACAAATGTTAGACAAACCAGGATTACGTGACCGTAGGAGTTAAAGTGACCGACACTAGAATGCAGGTGCTATTGCACAGAATGTATTATTGAAAAGTGCTGGTGTATATTGCACATTATGTAAATGATCCAGCGTTACCAGGGATTTTCATTGAATCAGTTCTTTAACAGTTAATATGTCACAAACAATAATAACGCCAACGACCATGAACTTTAATTGTTATGATGTAGTTCCTGTCTGAGCGAGCTTCCTCTCTGACTAGAACAGCAGGTGGAAGTCAGAGATGTTTTTGTACACAATTGTCCAGCATTAGTATACAATTAAGCCATCAGCCAAGCAGCAGATTTTTATTATTTATCTTTAACAATCCACACATATTACTTTACCATCTTTGCAGAAAAAGGTCAAGCATGCAGTGAAAGAAATCAACACAATCACAAAGTAAACTTCACAAAGATGGCATTTGTTTCAGGGCTACTCTATATACATGTACTCTATATACATGTGCACTTTCTGCATTATAATACCTGGCGCAGGAATAAAGCTGGACAGTTGGTAAACATTGAGTTAACCTCTTATGTGGCCTACATATGAACGATGAGTAAATGTAACGTTATGCAACTTCACTTTAACCCCCTTTTTCTTTCATACACCTGTGCCTTTATGATCTACAGTATAGGTTACATTCCTATAGAATCTAAATACACTGTCACATAACTGTTTACCTTCTGTGTGACCATATAAAGGACCGTTGGATATTTTGTTACCTGCAGTCACAGTTGGGTCAGATTACTTTGCAATGTCAGTTATTGAATACAAATTACATGGCAATTACATGTAATTATTAACGTAATCCATTGGATTACACTTTTTTAAAACTCTTATCTGAATACTTTTGGATTACTTTAAATCAAACACTGAAAATAAATAATAAAAAAATAAATGAACAAACGGATGCAGCCACAAAATTTGAAATTACCCTTAAAAAACAATACTGGCACAAACTACTCCTCAAAATGTTCATCTTCCATTTTCAATGTAAATAAAAAGGAATAAAAAAACAGCATTAAAACCACTTAACTAATATTACTAAAACTAAAATGACCCTTACAAAAACATGCTGGCATAATTCATGAAAAAAAGTTTTGTAATTTTAAAATTGTTATCCTTGACAATATAACTATAATCTAATTGAACTTTTTTTTTTTCAATTTATTCTGGGCTGATTACAGTTACTTTGTAATCTGATTACGTATTCCAGATTACATGTAATCTGTTACTACCCACCTCTGCCCACAGTATATACACAACAATGTTTTTTGTTCTTACTTGGTTACATTATATCGTGTTCTTTCTAAATGTGACTGTTGAGCAGCTGCTCACAGAGATGTGAGTTTTGACTCCGCCCACAGACAGGTGTAGTCCGCTGTCTGAGATCTGCTGTCATTTTATCACCGGGCTGCCAGATAAGGTGAGCAACATTTGCTGTGAGCTATATGTTGAACATAGAAATCTCTTGAGTTTTATTTACCAAACCAGTGTCATTTTTAATTATTTGAGTGTTCAATCTGCAAATGTAAGAATTATTTAGGTCTGGCTTCTATAACAATTAAACAGTATAACAAGTAAAACTGATGCAAATATGCAAATAGTGATAATAATATCCTGTCTAAGCTACATTTTGTATTGTAAATTGACTTTAAAAAGACAGTTTAAACACAAATAATGTATTGAGGTATGAGGTTTCTCTTTATGTAAAAGTTCAACTGTGCAACAGTGTTCACAGTACATCACACCATATCGATTTTATTCAGTGACATTGTGTGTAATTGAAAGAGGAACAATGCTGATTGGTATTTGAATGCATAATCTGCTAGTTATCCATGATGTCACATGAGTCTAAATGCAGGAATCTGTTATCTGTATGGTTTGTATTGTACGTGTGTACTCTAGTGTGTATGCATACAAGTATCCAGGGTCCACCAGCCAAAAAGCTAGAGAATGTTCAGATTTCTCTATAAATTACTGTAATTAATTCTAGTAATTAAGTTGTACTCATGATGAGAGAACTCATATTTCTGCAAGCTGCAACAGTAATACAACAATTAGCCCTTTCATAACAAAGTCATATATTGCAGATGCTACAGTGAACTTCCTCTAGTCTTTTACTGGCCTCTTATTGAACCCTTAAATTTGACAAGTATTTCTCTCTATGAAATGTCTTGATTGATTATGCCTTTATGATATACAAAAACCTGATTCACTCTTGTCTAATGTAAGGGGATTTCCAGCAAAGGATAATGGGATTAGATGTTCACCAACATGAGAAACAAAGACGTATTCATTGATGTGTAACTGTAGTGTATAAGATACTGATGATCCTTTTTCAGGGGGTTCGACTCCTGTACAGATGCTGTGTGACTCTGTTTAGGACTCGATGCTCCTGTGTGCATACATGTAACAAACCAGAGACAAGTTTGATATTCTTATTTTTATTCAGATTTTTTTTTTTTGGCTGGTGAGTGAAGCAAATCTAACCACCTGCATATTTTACCAGCATTTGGCTGGTAAATGGTGCTAATTTTGGACCCTGCAAGTATCTCATGTATGGACTCAATGAGCTGTGAATTACATATTTGCAGGTCTTTGTCCAACAGAGGATTAAATGAGCTGTTTCCCAGGATGATGGAGTGGAGTCCGTCGTCACAAGGACAGCGTGATGCTTTCATCTGGTTCACAGAGTCCCAGCTCCAGTATGTGATCAGGAACGGTATCGTCCCAGAATGGTTTCATGGGATCATTTCCAGGAAGTAAGTTCTCAAAGTCTATCACTGGCCACCATCAGTAGCAGTAGACGGCAGACAGGGAGGAATGTGGAGAGACATTCTTTTTTAAATCGTACACGATAAAGATATGTGTGTTGTGTTCCAGCATGCAGTGATTGTTTTAGTGAATTGCTCAAGTATAAAACTGCTCTAATATATATAATCTTTAGGATGCATTGTGTTGTTTTACTCTGCTGTATATATAATAGGTTAAAAAGAGTAAGAATAAAGCTTTATTAATGTATGTCCTTTCTAGAGCATTACAAAGTTATCAACATAACAAAAGTAAGACACAAAATACAGCTATAATAAAAGAGTAATGAGTAAAAATACATGAAGTCTAAATGGAGAAAAAAATCTTGAATCTCCAAATTTTCCAATTCCAGTTTTCAGGAAATCATAAAAACATTTCAGGAAGTTCTTGGCAACAACGTAAAAAATAAAAGGTCAAAATTATTCTCAACCCTCATGTAGCTACTCTAAGCATCTGCTCCTTTACATGATGGCAAAACATTAAAACCACAAAAACTTAACTGGAGTTAGAAGCATTTATGTGACAGCAGAGATACCCTGCTTTTCCTCCTAGTTTACACAAGTAAAACTAGACCACTGCATCATTTATCTGCAGTTACGAGGACAAAACATTGATTAATACACATTTACTTATGAGTCACAGATTTGTCAGTGAAGTAGCCTCTTGAATAGTAGACTTTAACCTTGGAATACTTATGCAGATTTATAATGATGTTTTGCTTCCTCCACACCCAGTGTACACATTCACAACTTTGTATAATGGATGATATATAATGTGGATTACTATTAGGCTATTAGTATTAGTCTATTCCATCAGTTTACAGACAACACTATTATGCCCTGTATTTATCAGACCGTTCTTTTTAAATGGTAAGTCCATGCATGGTAAGAACATTGTTTCCTACAGATCTTAAGATGACAAATTCCCAGGGAGACTTTCACAGCAAACTGGGCTCCAGTTCACATGCAATGCCATCCTATAAAATTATTACATCATTTACAGATTAACATGCATGTTTTTGTCTGTAATTTGGGCGTTAATTATTTGTGCAGGATGGCAGAGGAACTGCTGATGTCCAAGCCTCCTGGCTACTTCCTCATCAGAGTCAGTGAGAGCAGGATTGGCTACACTCTCTCATACCGGTCAGTGTTTGCAGGATTAAAGGAGTTTTACTTTACAGTTTACACTCGCAATCTTGGTCCGACAGTACAAAGCCCTGTCCCTATCTTTTTGACCCTCAGCGATGAGGACCGCTGCAGACATTTCATGATCGATGCACTGGGGGACGGCCACTACATGATAGTTGGGGAGAACAAGCGTCACCGGTTTCTGGAGGACCTGGTGGACTTCCACCGTAGGACTCCCATCATGCCTTTCAGTGAGGTGCTGACTGTCGCTTGTGGACAGGTGAGGATTTGTTTTATTCTCCTTCATGAATACAGGTGCCTTAACTGAACAGTCATTCCATATATTATAGATGTGTGTAGTTTTGCAGATATTGTTGTGCTCACAATGTGAAATCAACTCATTTTAACGGTGTACATTTCAGTAACATATTTGCTTTTCTGCATTTACAGTGCATGCATTTAGAGCGAAAACTCAGTCACCTTTATCCAAAACCACAGTATTTTCTTATGTGCTTGCCACCTGCGCACCATGCAAAAAAGAAAACAAACACAATTTGTTCTGTTTTTCTCTCTCTCTCTCTGTCTGATTTCACTGAAGGCCTCAAATGACAACACTGACTATGCAGAGCTGCTGTTTTCCGAAAGACATCTGACCCCTAACACAAGTTGGCTGCCAAACAACTCCCTGCATCCCAGCATAAGTCAGCCCACATCACAAAAAGATATCCCCCCTGCTCTTCCTTATCGACCAAATAACTTGAGGAACTCTGCTGCAGTGCTGTCCCTAAACAGACTTTACCCGAGTTTGGAAGAAGAATTTCCAGACTTCGTCTCCCCTCTCCCCGCCAAGGTAACGGTGATCTTCGTAGATAGTTTTAGATCCTGTCTAATGCTAAAATTGTTAACTTGTCATGTTTTAATCAAAGATATCTAAATGTTGTCTAAGCTTTTTTGACTGTTAAACTCCTGAAATAACTTTTTAGAGACAAACTTAAGATTTGAAACCATGTTTTCAGCAGCTTTAAACTCACAATATGTAATTTTCTGCCGCTATGAGGTTTCTCAATCAAAACAATAACAAAAAAACAGAGCACGTCATTGCAGTCAGCTTCTCTCGATTAGGATTCCTTCAGTGTTCACAAGGTTTTTACCAGGAGCTGAATTATCTGCAGAGGTCTCCTCTTCTCCAAAACAAACAGACTGTGATTTAAACCGGTGAAAACATGGAATAAAACAGTTTCACGTTAAAAATCGATGTTTCTCCGACGCTGTTCTGCTCGTTGGCAGAGGGGCTGCTCAGCTTGTTTCTCTGATAACTTAAGATCCAGACGTCCGATGACTAAAATTCTTCATCCAGTTATAATATAGGTAAAACCGACCAAGATCTAAAAAGTGAATCGTAAAAATGTGGCTTAAAACTGGATAAAAAGTCGACTGATGAGAGCTTCTGGCAGACAACCTCAACGCTGACGCATATGCAAAGGGGATATGACGCCATTGACAGGCGATGACACGGACCGCGTCCATGATTAAAATGACAGATTTCTCTGGGTTTGAAGTTTGTTGGAAACATTTGGGATATTGTAAGTACACGACTCAACAAAATATTTAGCACGGGTTCTGTCGTTTTTAGACATTTTAATGCGTAAATGTTACATATTATACCTTTAACATTAAAACGTATGGCTTTTAGTTTCTAACACATTTCTACGTTGCATGTTTAATGCTTATGATCTCCAGTCTGTGACCAGAAAGAGACTGATGGAGAAAAATCTTGTACTTGTGATCCATGTTCACTTAGATAAAAATAATAACTTCATAAAAATAACTTCATAACAATAACTCCATAGACCTCCATTGATTTACATGAATATAAGTTTAATACAACACATATCTGATATCAGAGAAGAGTTGGGGACATCTTACATGAACAGTTAATAACAAAATCTTATCGCACAATTGAACACTTTCATTCTCATGCAGAACGTCCCACGTCACACATGTCGTCATAGTAACAGACTGCTGGAGACAGGAGAGAAATGTCTTATTTAACCTGGAGACTCTGGGAGCCACACAGCTGCATACAGACACTGAAGTAGGACAGAGAGGCCTTTGGATAACAAAACTATAAGGTCATGATGACACATACATGTACCTCCATAACTAGCATTACATATTTTTACATCAAGAGAATTATTTTCTCTAACACAGACTACTGGAAATCTGAACCCTGTGTGCCAAGCAGTCATTTTCAACATGAAACTGCTTTATTCAGTGTTTTTAATCACTGGGTCTGTTTGTTTTGGAGAGGGGAGACCTCTGTGGATAATTCGGCTCCCTAAAAAAACTCCTGAACGATGAACACTGAAGTAATCCTAACAGAGAGAAACTGACCGCAATAACTGACCTTTGTTATTGTTTTGATTGTGAGACCCCTAGCAGCAGAATATTACATATTGCTGGTTTAAGAGTTGTACATGCACAGTACCGATCGGGCAGGTGCTAGCGGTGAGTGTGGCGTTAGCAACAGCTAGCAAAATGTTAACAATTTGGCAATATTTTACACACAAAAAAATCCCACCTTTTATTCTCTGTATGCATTTGTTCATGTTTCTTGTTTCTTTTTTTAATGAATTGGTATCGGATCGATACTCTGTATTGGCCAATACACAAGTTCAGGTATTGGAATCGAGAAAAATAAAATGGTTTTGGAACATCTCTAGTCTCATGATGTAGCCCCATCTATCCTGATCCAAATTCATATAGTTGTAAGATACTTACTCTGCATACTCTTTTATGACTGTTATCCTCGTGATTACCCTTAGACTTGCACGACAAGTGTTCTTCTGAAATGTTATTGCATTTATTGTGTTGATGAAATCAAAACTAGAAGTTAAGTAAAAAGAGAAGTTGAGCTTTCTCACACATTCCCAGGGAACTCAGATGAGGGACGCCAAGACACAACCACGTCATTCTGTCAAAGAAAACAATACATTTACAGTGAGCAACATTTGTCTCGGTGTAATGAATGGCCCTGAAAATGCTGTTCCCTCTGACACTCTATATATTTCAAAATAACAAAAGTTGATACACTGCTGACAGTCAGCCATCACTGAGCACAGCAGCTGTGACCGTTGTCCATAGTTTTTTCAGTATATTATTTTATGGTTGGCACGAGTCGACCCTAACTGCACTTAACTGTTCAACCAAATAAGCATATTAATTTAGTGTTGACTAGGTTCTACAGTACATGGGGCTGAAAGAGTTCAGTCAAAGACACGTACTAAAGCAGGTTTAGGTTATATTGAATTATGAATATTCTGAATATTAAAATCTATATTCAAAGATGCTAACAGTCAGCAGTGCATTTAAATGAAACCGTTTTAAATAGCTTTAAATACAACCACGATATTCATCTTTAAAGGCATATGCAGAACTTTGATTAAACAATGTATATACTCATACAAAAGTAATGCCTCCCAATCATCACTTATGACTCACTACAAGTGTGTGGTGGTGACTATATCTGCAGATTCTGCCCTCTGCCTGGATTTTATTATTATTTTGCTGAGGTCGGGACATTTCTGGGCGTCTCCCTTTGGGCACGAAGCTACAAAAATAGCGAGTGCTGAAAAAAACACAGCAAATATAGCAAGGTGAAATGGCAACCGGACAAAGCTTGTTCCAAAACAAGAGTGAATCTGGGGTTTGCTTTCACTTTCGCTGAGCCGGGGAGGAGGGGCCAAGTTTGAATGTTGTGTTTACAATCAGTAAGAGACAATTCCTTAGTATAGAGAGGCAAATATATTAATTTTAATAGCTGTATTCTCATTAACGTGACAATCCACAAGAAACAGTTTGCTAATGAACTGCTAAAAAGTGGTGACAGCACCGGTTGGCATAGTTAACGATGCTGTTAGCATGGCGTCTCTTACCAGGCGAGTCTACGAGATAGCAGAAGATATCTGGGACATTAGCATTCAGGACTATATCAGATATGACAACTTGTTGACATTAATGTGCATTTAAAAACTGTGCTTTCCCAGCATGTACAGGCTGGGAAAAGGACTGTCCCCCCCCCCACGCTGACCACACCCCCAACTAGGGCTGCACAATATATCGTTTTTTTATCGTCATCGCGATATCAACTTGCGCAATAAACACATTGCGAAAAAAACTGC
>JAOVVB010048807.1:0-14794 GCA_028570985.1 Heterobranchus longifilis
CACACACACACACACACACACACACACACACACACACACACACACACACACACACACACACACACACACACATCAAGCTGTGACAGTGAGAGAGTGAGCATCAGTTGTCTCGACAAAGCAGGGAGCCACCTACAGCTGAACAATCTCACAAAAAAAGGACAGACGAGATTGACGGGTGGAATTGGAGAAAAATCAAAATGTTCATGGCTTTCAGCCCGTATGGCTTATATTTGTGACTTCAAATGTAATTCATGTCTTTTTCATTTCTCTCCCTTTACTTTCTTGTTTCTCAGCTGCGCCATCTTGCTTCACCTGTCTCCAAATGATTATTAGCTTCTTTCTTTCTCTCTCACGCTGCTTTTCCGTTACTTCTCCTGATTCTCTCTCTCTCTCTCTCTCTTTCCTTCCATGTCTCCGGCTCCTGTCGTCTGTCTCTGTGACAGTTTGATGAAAGCAGTCAGAAACATGGAGATGGAGAATTTAGGTACATCAGATGGTGCTGTTTCCATGCATGTGCTTGTTTGTTTTTAGCAGCGTCTTCTTCTGTTTAAAAGTGCAGAATTGTGACTCAACAAAAGTATTCCTTTAAAAAAAAACAACCAAATCCAACCATTTGGGATTTATTTGAGTATGAATTCTAAATGACACCTAGAGAGGAAATAAAGATGTTCGTGAAGACCAGAGCAGATGGGACAGTCAAGATTGTATTTTTCTTTACACTGTGCACTGAACATTTATTTAAATGAACAGTACATTTGGGTAAATCTATTGAACACTATTCCAACAAATTACTAAAGATTGTTTCAGTTCAGGAAGTAGGTCAGACTGACTCATTTCTACTGTGTTTCCCAGTTCGCAGGGAGGATTTCATAAGGCAAGCAAGTTGAAATGTGATTTATTTAATATCAGAGCATCAGTATTGGTACTTTGCAAGAAAACACAACAGTATGTATGGATGTGGGTGGCAGGGAGCTCAGGGATAGTTGTAACACATTTGGTCTCAGCACCTATAACCTATTTCGACACACATTATTTACCTACTATAAATAGCAATGTTTTCACCTTCTCCAACTATATCACATAATTAAAAATTACACAATTACAACAAATACAAACTTTAGCTAAGACAATACTCAGTGGTTATCAGTCTCATAGATATGGGTTATATGGGGCCTGCTACACCTTCTATAGGTTCAGAAGGTCGTTATCATCTATTCACATGGTAACAGTCGCCATTAGCTTGGTCAGGACGTTAGCTTGACGTCACTGTTTGAAGCTCTGGGAGTCCTGAATTCAAACAAAACTACTTAAGTTTAGGAAAATATAGTGGTTTGGGCTAAAATAACTATGTTACATAAATTACTTTTGTGGTGTTAACTTTTGTGTTAACTTACATAGCCTATGTAACTCAACAAAAAGTCCCTGCAGATTTCCACATGACTTTTACCGGACTGCTGATACAATACAATTACAATGTTGTAGTGGAAAATATGTACAGCTAAATTGTGCTAAATATATATTGACATTTAAATGGACTAAATTATGTCCAACAACCAAAATCTACTCAGATCAGAGGGTCTGTATTCTGATACCAGTTGCATCAGATGCAGGTTACAAGGCAGACTACCAGTTTCCATGTAGGCTACATATGTGTGAGACCAAATATACAAATTATATGAAAATATGATTAGTATATTCTGTATGCCTTCATACTTGACATGCATCAAATAAATGTATAGTATGTGTGTATTATTCAGTCTAGTTTACCTAATTTTCCAGTTTTAGAAATAAAACTAGCCCATCATACTTTGGCACTCATTCCAACTTCTCATTTACATCAAACCAAAAATAATTCAGGATGTTTTTTTCTGCATTCTTACAAAGGTGCAGCAACTTATATAAAGTTTAAAGCGCGGGCTGAGATGGTCACTGAGCTCACTGAAGCTCACACTGCTACGTCCTGCAAAACCACACCCACCCGGGTGAAATACCAAGTTTTTAGGGAGTCCTGCAGCTTACCAATAGATGATAACGGCCTACTGAGCCAACTAGCAGGCATACTGCCTCATATGGTAGCAACGTTTGAAAGTTGCACTTTGTCTTCGTATTCTCACATTAGAGTACTGCACCACAGAGGTCCAGTGTTGCAGAGACTTATTAAATTTAGTCACCATTTTGGAAACAAAATCAGGTTTTCCCATGTTGACAGCAGCGTGCTCACCTCCTTAACAAGTTCACAGATTACTATTCTCTCTCTGCTGTTTCAACTGCGACCGGACATCCTTTGCCCTGCATTGGAGGAAAAAATCAATTACCCTTGCGGTTATCAATTCTTAGGATTCTTGTATGGTATTATGTGTTTATTGTTAAAATACTGCTCTATACCTTTGTGTGGGATACTACTATGTTGTTGATGTATGGAAGCTTAAACTTAGAGTACATGGGCACGAAAACAATCCAATCCAAAAACTCCAATCCTGGTTCTTCACACAGGGAGAAACTTTTTCACACTGTCACCAATGTGTTGGCGATGCATGATGGTCTACTGACTCAGTTGTGCATCCTTACAAGAATTAAGTTTAGATCTTTGTAATTCTGGACTAAAATCATAAAACATGAACTTACAAAATAGTAGCAGCTTCAAATAAGACGCCAACAATTGAACCCACCAACTGCGTCACATCCCCTCAGCTGTCATGTACAGCGGTTACAGTTATTGATTAGTTGCATGTCTCAGGAATGTTCCATATGTCGTGCTGATCCATCATGACGGCCAGACACAGCAGGCATCACTCCATCAATATTTGGCATTTTCTGTCTGCCATGCTTTTCCTCTGAATCTTCCTCCCCTTTTGTCTTTTTTAACCTTTTCTCTAGCCTTTATATTTCACATTGACATTCTGAACTAATGGATGTGACGTTGACAACAGTGATGTGTAAAGAGGGTTAACTGCATGTCAAGTTGGACCCCTTCACTGCAGCTTAATGAAGAACTCTCTCTTTAAACCATGTTACTGTTATATACACTCACGTCTGGGAGCTCACTAGTATAAAATAAATCTCAGTCGAGTTGGCTTTTGAACAGTTTGTGCTCAGAGATCTTATCAAAGCTTCGGCTGACCTTACAAACAAAGAAATGCAATCTCATGAGCCCGAAGTTGCAAGTGTACTGTATGAGCAATTAATCAACTGTGGCAGCCACAGCAAAAATGAATCTTATCAAGTCATATCTATTTATAATTCACTCCTCAAAAGTAGGGAGGCCATTTCAATCCAGTTCTACATTAGAATTGAGGGGGAAAAAAACAAATTTATTTTATAAAATGATTAAAACACTTTGGCTTGGATTGCAAAAAGTTACAATATTCTTTGTCATTTAAAAAAAAATAAGACTTGGACTCAGTGGACCCAAATAAAGACAAAAATGTGTTGTTAAGAAGGAAATTTTGTAGTATAATCAATATTTTAAGAGGCCTGGAGGAAACACATTTTATTCCATATTACATTGGAAGAGTTAATCAAATCAGCAGGCAATACTCATGTAAAAATAAATAATATATAAATATAAAGGTACAAAACAAAGAATTAGACATAATCAAAACCTGTATGAAAACCTGCAGCAGCTCAGTTGTCCAATGCAGAAGACTGCAGTTGCATTAAGCAGTACTCTGGTTTGTTTGTTTTTTACATGAACTGCCTAAAGTGTCCCAGATCATATCTATCCAATTTAAGGCATAAATAAACTCATTTATACAGCACAACTTAAATGTTTTATAAAGTCACAATTGCTATTCCAGAGGACACAACAACAATATTTCCCTCTGCGGCGATAGAGGAATCTGAAAATGTACGGGAGCAAATTGCACATCTGCTCAACACAATTTGGGCCACTCTACACAGGCTTGAGTCTCAGTAGAGATTATTTTCCATTTAGCTGCCTCTCGTGTCAAACTCAATTGAATGACCACATAAAAACAAATTTAAACCAATTTGCTTAAGGGTGACATGAAATAATTACTATTAGAGATACAGGACAACAACAAACTGCTGACAGTGAATGAAATAAAAGCCACCGTCAGTGCGTTCCTCTGAGGATCAAATTGAAAAGAACCACAAAGCAGATCGTGCTTCATTTTGATCACTGAATATCTACTGAATATATGCATATCTCTCTCTGGTTATAATTACTCCCTCTGGTTTTTGTTTTGTATAAATTACATGAGATACCATACATAATCAGTCACACATAATCAGCACATATTTCCAAACATTATTCACATCACTGAGTGCATAGTCTAAGAGCAATGTCATTTTTCTTTTTAGAAAACATGATGTAGTGCTGAGTATGCTTAATTTGAGGAAATGTGAGGTAGTGCACTTTCAGTAGAGAAAATGTGATGTAGTGCCCTCTAGAGTACCCTTAATTTGAGAAAATGTGATGTAGTGTCCTCTAGAGTACCCTTAATTTGAGAAAATGTGATGTAGTGCCCTCTAGAGTACCATTAGTTTGAGAAAATGTGATGTAGTGTCCTCTAGAGTACCATTAGTTTGAGAAAATGTGATGTAGTGTCCTCTAGAGTACCATTAGTTTGAGAACATGTGATGCAGTGTCCTCTAGAGTACCATTAGTTTGAGAAAATGTGATGTAGTGTCCTCTAGAGTGCCCTTCTAGTAGAGAAATGTGATGTAGTGCCATCTGGACTGCCCTTCATTTGAGAAAACATGATGCAGTGCCCTTTATGCTAAAAACCTTTCTATGTGCTGGTACCCCACCGTATGCAGTTGATGCCCTTTTTATTTTTTTCCGCCCCTGCCCCTCAGACAGCATGCACACCACTGCACACATCTAGAGAGAAACTGAAACATTGAAATCATACCTACTTGTCCTTAAACCTTCCATCTTTCTTTCAAAAGGATAGAGAATAAGTGAGATAAAGATTAGAAAAAACAAGACTAAGAGTCCACAGCGATGCTTTGAGCTAAATGCTAATGTCAGTATGCTAACATGCTCATAATGTTGCATAATGACAATGCTAACATGCTGAAGTTTAGCAGGTATAATGTTTGCCATGTCCACCATCACAGCTGAGGTGTCAGCATGTTGACTTTTCATAAGTACTAATAAAGATAAAGAACATAATTCATTTTACATGTATTTGGTCAAAAACCAAATTAAAAATTTGACCTGGAGCTAAATGAAAAACTCAGGGGATCTTATTACAATTCATCCTAAGGAGAACTTTCACAGCAACCCATCCAAGTTGTTGAGATATTTCACTGAAAGAGCACCCCTAAAGCAAGAGTTGGCATGAAATATAGCCTGCTACATTTCCTTTTGTTGCCATCTTAAACAGGAAGAGACTTGTTCATGATTTGTCACCAATAATGGAAGGAAACCCCATCCACCCAGTGCTGTGAGCCACCTCAGATCCAACATGCCAAGACATCAAGACAGATTCCTTCCCTCCAACTGTTGACCCCCACCTGCACAGCAGATTCCTGCTGGATTACAGTAAAATTATGCAGAATAAATAAAGCTCTCCCTTTCTCCTCAACTCCCCGAGGTGATCCTGTTTCCTTTGACCAGACTAAAATGGAGACTTCTTTCCATTCCAGAGATTTAAATGTGACAGCGAGTGGGTGACGCGCTTCATTTTCACTTCAAGATTGCTCTGCTACATTGATCTGCTACATTCCTGTCAGCAAGACGTCTGCACAGAGGAAGTAAAGCACATGGAAGCTCTTTATTGATGTTGTGATGAGCCTTTCAGGAGAAAGTCTCTTTGGGAACCAATTTAGATTTCACAAGTCTCCTATGTGGGTGACAGGGAGGGGGTGGGCTGCAGTGAACGTACTGCCACCTGAGGATAATTGGGGACATAAAGATAGGTTACAATAGGCAGGAACAATTCCACACATCCGCGAAGTTGGAAGGTTTCCGACTCCTGAGATAGAAGCAACTGAATCCATCGGAGCTCAAAGTGAGGCATGGTAATTTCTATACACTCTGCACTCTAGTAAAAAGGATTCAACTGATGTTTTTGGGGATCTTCATCCAATAACCATTGAGGAACCTATAGACGTTTGTTTGAGGAACCCAATGAAATGTTTGTGAACTAAAAAAAAATCAATGTAATCTCTCTGATACATGTTATTGAAGCCACTTTGAAAAAGCCTAACGTCTGTATATAAAACTTATTTTTTTCCTCAAGTGGTGAATTGTTCCATTAAATCGGTTAGTAGACATGTTGGGAAATGTGTTTTTTCGCTTTCTTGCAGGGAGAGTCTATTTTCTAAGCAATGGGTATTTGTTTTTGGGATAACAGGATGTTGGACAAAGTTTTCGGACTATTGGGGTTTTGGAATAATGGGCTGTCGGAACAATGGGCAGTCCCTAAGAAACAGAGGCAGACTGCCAGCCTAGCTCTGTCCGACGGTAACAAAATCCACTTACTAGATGCTATCATATTGTATCTTTTTTGTTCCGTACAAACCCAAAATGTAAAACACATTTGTCATTTTATGGGGGGGTTATGGGCAAAACGTTTTCTAGGCTGGAACAAGTAACTTCCGAGAGTCTAAGCTGGTTGCCTGGCAAGAAATTGTCCAGCACAAAACCCATCATTTATCAAGCAAAATGCAAAACATTCACTGGTACCAACTTTTAAATTGTAAGGCTTGCTGTCTGCCTGATTCTCTTCGAGTTCCATCATTGTAAACTTGAAGCTTGAAGGTTCATTATCGACTTTGGAAACAGCAATTTGACAAAAGATTCTCAAATCATTGTCAACTGGTGATCAAAGTCAGTGGACGGCCATTTACATCCAACGCCAGACAGTAACGATCGCCCCCAATATCCAACCACCTGTAATCACATGACCAAAGTTATATAATGAGGTCATGTGATGACAGCTGAACTATCGCCATGACAACAGGGCAACTCCATCAGCTGATGAAGGCCACAAAAAGAGACTGAAATCTCTGGCAAATTTTCAGAATTTCAGATTCAGGTATCAAACCAACATTTTTCAGTTTTGCAGTGGGTCGAACAAAAACAGCTCATTTGAAGATGTCACCTTGTGATGAGCATTTTTCACAAACATTTGACAGGCTAAATGATTAATCGATTGATCAAAACAATAATGGAGAGATAACTCAATAATGAAAGTTCAGAAAGTGCAGTTCCTCGAATGGCCATTTGAGACTGGCTCCAAAATCGAGTTAAATCCCCATACAGCCCCATGTTAAAATGCCCAACTTTACAGCAGAAATAAACACGTTAAACACATTCCAATCCACTCCGTTTACACGTTTAATTTTCCTCTGTATGGAAGAACAACATTTACGTAAGCACCACAGGTCAGTTCATAACGTAATAACTGAGAATAAACAGTCGATCATTAGTTCTGTGCAGTTTCAATTTAAATTTTAAATTGATTGCACTGAGAGTGAATTATCCGTCAACCCCTGTAAGTACAGAGTGTACAATCAAGCCGTTAACAAAGTCATTTTCTGGTTTGTGATGCGTTATGAGACTACTGGGATGAATCACACAACAACAGACAGCCTCTCTGGGGGACTGCATGGCACTTAGCATTCATGTTCATCAGATGATTATTTGTGAATTTGGTAAACACTTCAGCTTTTCATTTGACAACATTCCTACATTCAACCCACACTGTTCATTTCTGCAGTCCTCCCTTCTCTCTCCCAGCTCCTCTACAAACTGACAGGATGCCAACAAAAACATTTAGTCATGGAGGGAATAAATAAAATACTAGAACTCCAGATTAGTGAGACTTTTTACACTGAGGAACTGGACTCTAACCAAGTCCCACTTTTTCTATTTTAATATTTTCCTCTCCGTTACGTTTTGAAGTTTGGATGACTGGCAGGTGTGAGCGTTCACACTTATAAAAGGTTACAGGGAGTTTTGAAACTGGCAAGTTTATTTCTAAAGTAGACGTCTGTCAAAATGACTGGCACACGCACACGCAAACGCACACGCACACGCACACTGACAATTACTCAAACACAGACACACTTCTCTGTTATTCCACCAGCCTGTCAGTTGTTTATTCTTCACCCTAAAGCAGAAGTTCACATGCTGAGTTGGTCAACACGTCACAAGCTTCTAGCTTCTTGGTGCAGCACCAAAGCTGATTTAGTAATAGTATGTTGTTGGCTGCTGATGGTGTCGAAACCAAAACAAAGGTGACACCACAAACAAAGACGCAAGGAATAAATATCAGTTCAAATGTTCTTGTTTAAGAAAGTTAATCAACTTTTGGCAACTACTTTTGAGTTGCTGGCAGTTTTTGTGACAGAAATGTCTTAGTCTCCGGTGCCAGGCTGGTCTCGTTCCCTGGTCTTATCAATGACTACCAAAAGTAATGCACTGTAATTCGTACAGAACACGTAATTATGAGACATGATGCCCAAGTTTAAATGATCACACATGAGTCTGTGTGTATCACACCACCGTCACATGTATTTTGAACAGAACACGAAAGCAGGGATTTTAATGCAATCCCCACTTTTTTTTTACTAACCAAGTAGTTTTGTTGCCTAAACCTACCGAATTAGTCCTGTTTCACAGCGTTAATTGCGACGTTGATGACGTGTGTATCAGGCGACCGTCACATGCATTTAAAACAGAACACGTATTATAGCCACCAACTGCAACACAGAACACGTTATTATATCTACGAACTGTTGTGCATACATTTTCGTATTCATTGTAGCCCTGTTTATGAGAATGCGTTGCCGGTGCACACCTTACATGTGCTGTGTCCAGGAAGCATGGGATAAAGGGTCTCCCAGTTTGTCTAATGTGGATGCACATGGTGTGAATCTGCAACAAGTATTTGAAGTTTTGTTTGTTTGAGCTTTTCCTATCAGACTGGCTTTACTTTATTGGGTAGCTGACAGTTAACCAGGAAACACACACCCCCCCCCCCCGCTTGCAACAAAATCTCTCTCGATACGTAACTTTACGCAAAAAAGCGGTTTCTTGTGCAAATATTCCCCTGAAAAACTGAAGCCAAGGTATGCAAATGAGATGAGTTCACATCCATTCATGGCTCCATCAACTTCCAACATAAACTAGACAATGACCATTTTATGGAAATAATCTACTGTAGAAAGACACACGTCACATCTGATTCAATAAACATTCTCGCAACACCAGAATACGTAAAAAATCACATTGTAGATTCACTAAATGTGGACATGAAAGACCAAAATACAATCAACTTATTATTTACATGTGACTCACACAGAATTACCAAATTACCAATTAGGCTACCAAACGCTTGGCCTATTATAAGAAATGTTTGGTGTAGAAGAAAAACTGCCTGACCTGCATGCAAACAACAGAATGGAACAGTACATCTGCCATGTTTCACCAGATTTCATTATGAACAATGTCACATACAGTAAACAGTACTAAAGTGCAAAGTGTACAGTTATCTATGATCCCTGTCTCTGTAAGAGAACCTATAGCATCTTTGACTTTAAAGGTACGCTGTGGAGTTTTCTTCTAAAAAAAATGTTTATGTTTGTCACAAAAAGAGCATTCGGTGTATCCTTGAGGACTAAAAAACATTATTAAACACTGCATTGTTTACATCTGGTCGCTAGCTTGCAGTTTTCTTCGCCCATCGCATGGTGCGTTGCTATTTTTCTTAGCAAATTACTGCCACCTCTCAATCAGAGGAATAGTGTGACACCATATGTATCCCGTCACCCACATGCTCCTGCACAAGACAACAAAATGTTGACCCCCTCATCAAAACATTGCCCCACCCTGCTTATTGCAGAAGAAAAAATAAATAACTAAATTAAAGAAAACATTTCCCCACAGCGCTACAAGTGGTCAGAAATGCCACAGAGTATCTTTAAAGAGACATTTATTCAATCTAACCAGTGAATGTGACATTAAAGATGAACTGCAGCATTTGTTTACATTCATACCTTTAACCATGTTAATAATAATAATCCAGAAACAAGTGACAGACTGAATCAAAAGCCAAACAAGAAAAAACAGTCCAATATCAGTATAAAAAGCTTCATTTTCCTCCAAAGATCACATGCTTCTCTGACATGTATATCTTTGATTGTTAAACAATTCATATTCTGGTCTGTTTTTTTTCTTTTTTTGCTCTCCCAACAGGAAATGAAACCCAAGTGTTTTTGTTATTGTATATCCATGTTGCTCAGTAGTGCTACTAATGCAGTTCATCTTTAATAGCATGAATTAGCCTTTAGGATTTGCCAGCATGAGGAAACGTTGAATAAATAATTCAGCGTTCCCATGTACGAAGCAAAAACAGGCTGTAGCTATTTGGAGAGAACACACTTTTTCTTAAAAGTTATGACAAACACGGAACATAGATATGGAACTAATAAATACAGGCTTTTGTGGTGAAATGAACCTTTGCTCACTTTCAGATCACACTTCGATCACACACCTCGACTGACTCGTTTGTATGACAGCTTGATAAACGAGGGCCGATATGACTAAAAAACTTTCGCTTGCAGGGAGCTTCATCAATCCATGCCTTGACGTATGGGCGGAATGAAAGTCGAAAATCTAATGATTTTTAGGATTTGAGCATGTAATACACAAGAGATCAATAACTGTTTTTAGCTTGGGAAAAGTTCAGTAAGTTTTGTTTCATCTGGAATCTCTGGTTCATTTATTCAAGCTACACCTCCTCACATGTTACGACCCTCGAAAACTGACACTCCCTTTGGTTGACAGGTTTGGGTCACTATCTTCAAATGCATAATTATAATGTTATATTTCACAGTCCAAAAAATATATATCCATTTATATACATTTGATAAAGCATTACGCACCACCTAACAATGATATGGTGATATGAGCCAAAGCTGAGGTGTTAATCCCAGATGTTTGCGTGTGTTTATCGACACACTTCCACACGAGCCACTCAGAACCAACACTGGGGTTAAAGCAGGTGACACGGAGAGATACGGTTCTTCACTGGCTGATAGCAATCACAATGTGAAGCCAAAGCAAAGCGCTTCGCTAAATTACACTTCTCCATTATCGACGGCTTCGGAGCATGAGCTTAATCACAAGTGCTGCTGTGCACATCGCATTATATCCAAAGCTGAATCCAGTTCAACATTTACTTGCACAACATGGTCGACTAAGAGCAGCTGCTTGATCGCTTGACTGAAAGCCAATGGAGCAGTACACCTCGTGTTTTTTAAAGTCTCTCATCTGCCTGGTACCATAGAATTATTGTTATATTTACATATTATTCATACCATTTTTTATATTATTTTGACATACACATTGTTTCCCTTTTTATGCCCTGTACAAAGCTCAAGGTGCCTGTGTAAACTACCCATAGAAATAGAATTTGGATAGAGCTGTTTTCTGTAATAACACACATCAGCGGGGCAGACTACACACAGAGAGAGCGAGACGGCCGCTGTGCGTCTCCTCCCGGCGAATGTTAATTAACGTCTTCTAGCGGCGGAGAGGCAGAGGGACCCGAGCCCCGTCGGTGGCCACCAGCCCGCTGTTTGGCTCATTTTAAGTAGCGGACGGCTGGCTAGTTAGCTAGCTTGCTAATTCCGCCACGCTTTCATGCTACACTGCTTACAGAAAATGAGCCGAACAAAGTTGTCACTCATCTGCTGTGACAAGAGCGTGTGGATGAAGCATTATGTTGCTAAATAATACTCATTTACTCTGGCTCGTAACGTCCCACTGCTCGCTTTGGTCGTTACTGCAAAACCTCTTCACCTCAGTGAATCTGCGACTTGCCGCAAGTCGGTTTATACAGAAGTTAGTCCAACACATAAAAATGGCCGCCGCTCTGACCTGAATGTCCTTTCTATCCAAATTCTATTTCTATGAAACTACCCCTGCAATGCACTTTGCATATCTCCCTGTTCCTGTAAATGTGAATAAAGTTAATTTAAAAACTAAGCTGAATTCTTGTCAGGTCCTCCCTCCAGCGCAGCGAAGCCTGATCTCTAATAGTTCTGCAGTTCAGGAATGTTCTTGTAGAGGTCCAGTGATTCGGGGTTGGAGAACGCTCCTCGTTGCGCCACCTCCCGGCCAGAAATCACCTGTTTCACAGCCACCTCCACCTTCTTACCGCTGATGGTGTACTGCAGAGGGATGAAGAAAAGGGCCGTCATTCAAGCCAGAACTGACTTTTACATCGTGACAGGATAATCTGACAGGTTTATTTATATCTGATTGATATTCATATTTCTCTTACAGGAATGTCTCTGGTCTCCAGCAGCAGAGCAGGGACGTGTCGGGCAGACAGAGCTTTTCTAATGGCTCCTTTAATCTTCGCCACCAACTCTGGGCAGAAGGGTTTACCAGGTGCCATCTTTAAGAACAAAATAACTCGCTCTTCTCCGTCTGCATTGTACTGAGGGACGCAAAGACTGTCTGTGACTTCCTCGAACGCCTCCACTGCGGAGAGGAGAGGGCAGAGTGGAGGACAGGGAGACAAAACAAAAATGAGGAGAGCAAATGAGAGGCGAGGAGAGAAGAGGAGGTGAGAGGTGAAGAGAATAAGGGTGCAAAGATTAGAAGAACGGAGAAGAAAAAATATGTTGTAAGATTTTGAAGAAATGGGCGAGAAAAGAGAAAAATGTTTCCAAACTAAGCACAGAAACACTGCATTCTGTTGAACAAATAATGGTAAGTGAACAAACTTGTCGGATGATAGGATCGCAAACATACAACCAACATAAAGAGGCCCGTGACTCAATTTAAACGTTTTTTCCGTCATTTCACCGTTTCTTACACCCTGCACCTCCACGTTTAATGTTAAAAACTCACCAATGTTGTAGATCTCTGAGCTGCCAAATCGGACTCCGTTGGGGTTCAATGTACCGTCACTGCAGAACAAACACAAGTTCAAGATCCAAATCTCTCGTGTCTCTCATTGAGAAGCTGTCTTGGCACACATCATACAACACACTGCAATGGGGAGAAGAAAATCTACCAGCAAATGGATACAATTTCAGTTTCTGTAAGGTGGTGAGTCTTTCTTTCTTTCTTTCTTTCTTTCTTTCTTTCTTTCTTTCTACATATGCAGGATGTAAACTTTGTTTGTCTATTTCTTTGTTTCTAAACGTGTATATTTCCAGTTTATCTCCATTTACCCTGGAAGGACTGAGTCCTCTTTTGGTGTGTTTTGACATAAAGCAATCTCGCATTGTGCCTTAAAGCAGCTTAAGAGCTGATATAGGCTACCAAGCTTTCTGAACAATATAATGTAGTGCTGTGCCAAATCTCATGCAGAAATAGACTATTTTAACATGTCAACTTGCACAGCACTCTAAATAAATGAATCACTTAAAACTACAGTGATTAAACTATTTTTATTTCAACATTCAGCAGCTTCCTCTCCCCTGAATAGAACGGTTAATGGCTGACCTTCTGCCCAGCATGACAATGCCTCCTGTCTTTGGGTTGATTTTACAGTAGTCTCCGTGAGCCCACACCCCTAGAGAAAAAGGAAAACACACATTCAAAACAAATGTAAAACCACAATACACGCAATGAAAAAAAAAAAAACTGCTGTCAAGAATTGAATTAAATTAAATAATATAAAAGATGTTAAATGCATCATGTCATACAAGTGTTCCTTTTTTCATTTGTGTGTATATGTATACTGTATGTGAGTTTGTATTTATGCATGATGTTTCTGTACTTACCAGGATATGTAGAAAAGTACGCTTTGTGGTATTTGCTCCCGTTCTCGTCATTCCAGAAGTGTGTTGGCTGGCAGGGGATTGGTTTCAAGCAGACGAGCTCCCCGCTCTCTCCCCATACGGGTTTACCTGTACACACACACATGCACACACACAGATTTCACAAAAACAAAAAATAAAGTTAGAGGCTTCGGATATACTTTGCCAAAACACACACATACACACACCTATGAACACCTGGTAATGTATCCAACACTGATATACTTTAGTGTGTGGTTTCACACAGACCTCACCTCCTCCCTCAGGACGGTCTTATAGGCTTAGAGACCGACTAAAATAATCCCAAGCTCTTCCTACAAAACTGCCTTTAAATTATCTCTCAATCCACTCTCCTTTGAGGTGGTGGAGACACGGCAGTACAGCCTGCAGCAGGGATCGGGAGCTGGGGAACAAGGGACTCAAATCAATGAGAAAAACATAGAGGGCTTTGAAGACTCCCAGCAAGATAAAAACCTTGCTTTTTTTGTTTGGATTGTTCATGAAAAATATGTTTCCCATAAGTTTTTACCTGTATTGGAAAGTTCACTAATTACTCTTGCAATTTTTCAGCAATGACTCGCTTCAAATTGATGCCAATAAATACAGGTACGTCAACATATGGGAGCAACCAAGTACAACTACAGTCTTGTTCTGTTAGCAGCTCAAGAAGTAGGTGGGAAGTTTGCTCAAGGGCATCTCAGCAGTTTGTAAACTGGCTTGTGATGAATTTCTGTCATTAATATTTTTCCAGTCCCTCCTAGGATCCACACTGCCAACTTCCTTACCACCTCAACATGAACTACCTCAGACCCCAGCGCTGTTGTGGGGGAAAGTCTGGATTGAATGCCATTTCACTCCTGGATAGTGAAAAAAACTGCCTGACCTGTTTGTATTTCCTTAAACCAATCACAATCATCCTGCGTGGCGGCACACACCGACGGTGCATCTGCAAAATAGTGTCAGGATCGAACCCATTTTGGTGGAACACCTCCATGAAAATGCTGTAAACATATTCTTTGTAGATCTTTACAATCAT
>JAOVVB010048815.1:0-14793 GCA_028570985.1 Heterobranchus longifilis
TACTTTTTTGAAAGGTAAAGTGCAGGTTAATTTGTTTTATTTTTACTTAATATTTTGTATTAATTATTTTTATGTATAAATTTTTCCATTATATAATATATATATAATATATTATAAAAGTTTCCATTATTTCTTATGGGAAAATTAAATTTGGTTTATGAGTGCTTTGGAATACGAGCCCACTTCCGGAACGAATTATGCTCGTAATCCGAGGTTCCACTGTAGTTTACACAATTAAGCAAGGGCTTACTGCAAGCATACAAACTACAATAAGGTTAAAGCATGCACTAACGTTTGTTATAACAACTGGCATTGTTATGGGCATGTAACAGAAACACATAATAGTTCACAACTATCTTGCTCAGTATGTTAGCTAGTTAGCTAGAGCATTTCTTATCTTACAGTATCAAGTGCTCCTGTTTGAGATGCTTGAAAAAGGAGCCAGATGAATCCACAGTGGATGGAAACTATCTGTGCTTTCATCATTTTCTGTAAAATAAGATTTCTGTAATTGTTTTGTTTCTGTCCTTCCCACGTGGGGTGGAGATTAGGTCATGGTATGGTGAGAGTGCCAATGTGAATGCTTAGGTTTATATTAGAAAATCAATGTACTTTTATGTGATTATCATCATGAGAGTAACAAGTCTCTATTTACATTGTGGTGAGTAAAAAAAACATTTTTCGTCACATATAATCAATATTCAAGTAAAGTATAGACGGTGGCCCAGAAGGGCAAATCATCTTTCCCGTATGTGTATGTTTTTTCCCTTGTGTGTTTTTTTTCCCTTGAAAATATATGCTTTTTCTCTTGAAAATGTGTGCTTTTTCCCTTGAAAATGTGTGCTTTTTCCCTTGAAAATGTATGCTTTTTTCCCTTGTAAATGTGCTTTTTCCCCTTGTAAATGTGCTTTTTTCCCCTTGAAAATATGTGCTTTTTCCCGTGTAAGTGTATGATTTTTCCCGTTTGTTGCGCAACTACTTTTTCCGTTTGTGCGCAATTACTTTTTCCCGTATGAGAAGTGATGGGTCGTTCATGAATGATTCATTCTTTTTGAACGAATCTTTAACATGACTCAGATGAACGAGTCGTCTCGGAGAGTGATTCGCTCATTTTCTATTAGGCGCGCATGCGCAAATCATCGCAAAACCTCCGTACGTTATATGCAGGAAACAGAAATGAGTAGTTACCTTTGAGTCTTTTCGGTCCTGAGTCGTTCGTTCTTTTGTCACGTGACTCCCATAGACGCTATGCAGTGCAGTACACAGGAAACAGTATTGAATGATTCTGCTAGTGAGTCTTCGAGTCCCAAATCATTCGTTCCTTTGGGACGTGACTCCCATAGACGCTATGCAGTGTAATAGATTCAAAAGAACGAATGACTCAGATTAGAAGATGTAAGAGGTGAGCTACTCATTCTGTTTATTATAATATGTACTTAGTTGCATTGTAATATTTTCATAACTGGAACTATAGCCAAAATTGTTGTAGACGTATTGGGGGTATTTTGATTGAAAACGCAACATTTTAATTTATTTCTGATTAAAAGAACGAAAGGACTCAAAAAAAGATTCGTTCATTTTGATGAACTAGATTCAAAGAACAGTCACTAAAATGATTCGAACTTCCCATCACTAGTGTAAACTGTGTATATTTTATATGTCTATGGCACGTCTTTGTACAGTGGAACCTTGGATTGCGAGCATAATTAGTTCCGGAAGTGTGCTTGTAAGACAAGCATGGGTGAGTGTCACACACGTGGTCATAGTGTTAGAATAAACAGTACATGCGCGCACGGATGTGACTATACAGACCGAGACCGAGCATCGCTCTCTTTTGCTCTGTTTTATTCAGACTGACACACACGTTCCTAATCTAAGAGAGTGGTAATTCGAGGAGTTTTAAAGATGTTGCAGCGGATTTGGGAGAGACCTTCTTTTATTCCCCTTCGCCTTAATTCCATTGTGTGAATGTTGTGTGTGATTTTTGTTAGTCTTAGTACTTAGCCTTAATTGTCTGTAACTATTGAGTTTACTGGGTAACTGTTACTGTATGTTGGTTTGGGAACAGTCTGTTTACTTTACTAGCGGGGTTAAATAAAGAAAAAAACTGTTGATTTATCTGACTTGTATGTTAGTAACCACGCACCTCCTAACACACCTTTAAATTTTACTCCCATGCAGCAGTGAAGAAATGACACAGTCGTCATTATGTGGCAGACAAATAGCTTTCCTCTTCAGGTTAACTGCCGTTTTTTTTTTTTTCTTTTTCTGAGACTAGGCCACATTTCCTTATTTTAAATATTTCTAACAGTTCTAGTTAATTGCAGGGATTGATAAAGTAAGGGTTCTTCCTATTGCCCCGTACTCAGAGAAAGTGATGATCACCATGCTGATCCTTGACGGCATCATCACCATTTTGCAGAATAAAACATCTGTCTTTTTCTTTCATAGATATAAAAGGCTGCAACATCATGTTGGGGTTCAGAACATCACTGCTCTGAATTTTGCTGCTATGTATTTGTTTTTTAATTATTTAGAGATGATTCTGAAAAGGAAAAGTCAAAATTTCTTATAATATAATCTCATATTATATAATTTAATGAGCAATTAAAATATTAAACATCTTTAAAAAAAAAAAAGAAAGAAAAGGAGGCAATGTAAATTAAATACGCTAAAATAATTACCATAGAAGATTGGGTAGTTTGCAACAAATGTCTTCAACAACTCTGATGCATACGGCAAATAATGAAGACGCTTCTCAACATCTTCTATTAGCAGGATTGAAATTGAAACTGAGAACACATATACATAAATACATATCATCTGTAAGAACATCTTTCAAAACAACATGGCCAGTGTACAACAGGAATTGCTGAAATTCTGTTGCTTTCCATCTGTCTAACTCACTTAAGGAACGCGGTTGACCTGCAAATTCCTTTGGTAGAAAATCTCTAAGATTTTCAAGACCTTCAGAGATG
The DNA here is from genome assembly GCA_028570985.1 of Heterobranchus longifilis. Lineage (NCBI taxonomy): Eukaryota > Metazoa > Chordata > Actinopteri > Siluriformes > Clariidae > Heterobranchus > Heterobranchus longifilis. The sequence goes on from JAOVVB010048815.1 coordinate 2,979, forward strand.
CTTCTCTCTTGATAATTTGCACACTTTGTCTTGTCTGAGAAAAACAAGCAATCATTTGACCACACCTAAACAGACAACATGCATGTAATCCAGTGCAAATTGCGTGACAGAACAAATGTTAACAGTTACAGGGGGAGACAATTTTACTTCATGAGTTTGATAACCAAACTGAGAGAATACATCATCTGACATAAAAGGAGACATTTCTGAAGAATTGAACACCATTCGGTTCTCAAATCTGAAACCTTTAACTTCACAGAGTTCACAGGCAAAATATGATGTATGTCCTTTAATACATTTGAGAAAAGCTCTGGCTGGAGCATCACAAACAAAAAGCCTCACAGTTACATCATAATGCTGGTCATGGTACGTAATTCCAGATGCAAAAACATTTTGTAGATCATTCAGCAAATCTGACACATACTGTATTGTTTAACTGGTTCAGATTTTCCACAAAACCAAGCAACAACAAAAGGTCTAACATTTCACATCTTGCACAAAATTGGCCAGAACTGCAAATTTGAAGACTTAATAATAGAAATACAATCAACATTAAACAAAAGTTTTACAGTTTTAGTCTCTTCCAGTGGTGAGTTCTTCTGAAGACATTTCATCATGCAATTTTCCAAAACAAGATAGACATAATGATCTGAACATAGGTTTTATATGTCTCCAGTTTGTGGGGTTTTAAACAGAGTTCTATCATCTATAGGAATGACATGTCCAGGTTTCTGCCATAAACTAAACATCTCATTTATACAACTACGTGTACACTTGTGCTCCAAAGCCCATAAATGGAGGCTCTCAATACGTTCAGTTACATCATCATTAAGCAAATCATCACTGGAGTCCTCTTCAGAAGAAACCCATTGCTCAGTACACTCACAGTCGAGGATAAAGTGAAGATCTGTGCTGGCTTCTGGCTCACTTCGATCAAATTCTTGACTCTCTGCATCATCAGATTCATTTGAAACAACATCCAGTTGCACTGAAGGTGAATGTCATCACTCTCTGCACATGCAATAACTTTAACTTCAGCTTTTCTCTTTCTCCACATCTTCTTGTACTCATTTTTTTTTAAACCAGTGTGTGATGTGTTTAGTCAGAGATGCCTACAGTATTACCAATTAGGATACCTAAATTAGTAATCTAGTTAGACATGTTAATTATATGAGAAAGATAAAATGCTTTAACTATTGGGAAATTAAGGGACTAATAAATTAAATGAGCATCAGTAAAATAAATCAGCTTTTAATATCGGTAAACATGCACAGCATAACACGGTACTAGACATGATTTACATAAATATCACTTAAGATGCAAATGGTGTCATGCAGTAACATCATGGACAAAACATAATTAGAGGCGCCACCAAGTGCACTGAAGGATTAGGAATCTTTTAGATGTCTGTTCGAGCTCTATTTGTAGATGTGTAATAGATGTCTAGATAATATCTGATAGAAGACTATAGACATCTACGAGAAAATAGATGTCATATAAATGTCTAGTAGATGTGGTCATGTCAAGAGAGGATGAAAAAAGAAACTACATTCATGGAGTTGGGGGCATCATCCATGGCACACATTAAAATAATCGTGTGTGTGTATATAAACTTATTTAAGCGTACACAACTGTTTTTTGGAGATTCTCTGTTATGAACAGCACTTCATTAACACATCAACGTTGATGTCTATTTACTTTTTATTTGTAGAGGTAAGAGTAGTGCAGAAATTAGCTTTAATTACTTTTTTACATTTTATTTATTTTAATATATTTTAACGTCTCAAGAAACGTGACTCCTCAGCGTTACCGATTTTATCCAGCAGGTGGCAGTAATGCACCTAAAAGCTGCCTGTCAAACTTGATCCTTGACCGGAAAAGTGAGCGTTACCGATCCAGTCCAGCAGGTGGCAGTAATGCACGTAAAAACTGGCTGCCAGCCGCTAAAAATAATCGGGCTACACGTGTGTTGTTAAACACTCATGGAGAGAATTGCTGAGTTTTAAGGACATTCAGTTTGTACTCGGATTTCGCCCTGTCTGTACTTTGGCGGTGGAAGACTGACCCGGAAGTGTGAGTCACGTGGTCTGTTCGTTGTTCGCTATATCTCTCGGAATGTTGGTGAGATTTTCACCCTTTAGGGACTCAATATGTTATAATATCAGTGTGTAATAATATTAAGAATGTTCCTGATTTTTTGTTCTCTGCAGGTTTGCTGTTTCAGGATCCTGTTGTCTGTAGATTTACTGAGAGTAATCAGTGTTATGTAGCTCTGGGACAACAACTGCACCTGCAAATGCCCCTGGAGGATGGGTTTAACCTAAACTTCATAGACAAGACGTTTTCACTTCATTTACTTTTAACACATGGAAAAACCCAATGTAACCAAACAACACCATACCACCGAAGATGGCAGTTTGATAAAACTAAAACTATAAAACTAAACGTAGACAGGAGTGACTCTGGAACCTACTCTTTTGACACCTTTGATGTAAATGGGATTAATAAACACAGATATCATCTCCAGCTGAACACTGAAGGTAAGATCACACAACCTCCAGTTACAATACACCACAACATTTATAAGTTATTTGGTTAAAATAAGAACAGTAGTATTTGTCAAGCTATTTTTTTTTTTTTTTGCACAAATGTACATTATTAAAATCTATATTTAATTGTGGGGAAGCTCTCAATAAAAAAATACAATAACATTGTCATATAATTGTAATGATTTGTTATTAAGATAACATTAAATAATAGCCCCCAACAAATAGTTGCAAAAACAACCTTAAAATAACATAATTTCAACTTTTATTTGTATTATTTATGCCACTTATCATCCTTTTTGTATGGGTGGAACATTTTGACACCCATTGAAATTGCAGGATATTTTTTATGCTGTCCAAGGTGCTGAAGCATGCTCAGGTTTTACCTTAATATTTAAGAATAAAATATATATCCAATACTTGATTTGTGTTTATAAAATAATATAACAGAACTTTATTACTTAGTTGTAACACATTTAAATATAACTGCAGTTAAAAACTTACACAATAAATAATATATATTTACTACTTTCAGAATTAATTTTCTTTGTCTCTTTGACGGTGACAGTTGCTTTTCAGGCCTTTTCTTAACCCAATTCAAGTATTTTTTACATTTTCTTTGCTGAGTGCAGGCCAAAAGCATTGACCACAAAGTTTGGTAAAAACTCACTAATGTTTGATGATAATTTTCTTTTGATAAACTCCTCACCACTGTTAGTGTTTATGTAAAAGTCTAGCAAGTGCTACAGTACATTAACTTTAGTTCCCACATTATGATGGGAAACCTAGAAAGAATTTCCTGATCACTCTTTATTGCAGTTGTTGCTGCCAAGGGTAGGACAAACTAGTTATTGTAAAAAGTCCATCTAGATCAATGTTGAATGAATTAATATTGTATTGTTGGCCCAACATCTCGCAGTGGTATTTGTTGAGACAACAGGTAAAATTGTGTTCCTGAAAACTTTGAAACCACACACTGAATAAACTAAAAAACTGAAGTTTAGCCAGCAATTTACCTTTTCTAAGATGCAATCACATGACTGACGCTTTCAAATTTCACTAAAGAGGTGAAGATTGCTCTTGTGTTGACTCTTTATTCTGAATACGTTTTTTTTTTTTTTACATAAAATACGTTTCAGTTAGCTTAGAGGTATTTTAGACAGTTAGCATTAAGGTGGGCTTAGTTAACGTTAGGCTCACAATTACTGTACTGAACAGCAGTGAGCTAACCATATCTTTCTTTTTCCTGACTTTGCCCTGACTTTTGCACAGCAACAGCGTCCTGCTCCTCCCTAGGACACATAGCCGCTAACGAAAGTTCTAGAAAAAAACTGTTAATTAACAGTTAACTGAGTAGGACGCTTCAGTACTCTGTGAGTTAAGGGATATAAAAATGTCCATGTTAGTTTGGCTTCAGAGTTGCTAATGCTCATACGTAGCTTTAACCCATCATTAGAATTTCAGAAATAGTGTTTTACTCTCTCTGGTGGTATATATCCTTATTAATATTTTATTTTTATCATAATTAGATAAGAAGTGATGGATGGCCTTTTGGATATACCGAAGGAGGATGAACAAGCTGATAAAGTTGCTGTGGTGTTGAAGGGGACTATAGTCCTAAGGGTAACAGATTTCTAATGATTTCTATTGGACTTGGAGAGACATGATTCACATGCTGAGAAACAAACTTTTGTTGCCATAGACTCTCTTTTTGTGTCTGACACAATGGGAAAAAAACTGCATATCTTTGCTAGTTTTTTAAAAAATTATGCAGATCAATGTTTTACCTTTGACTAGTTTTGGAAGAATAAAGTTATTTTTTAAAGTAAAGTTTGTGTGTTTTAATTATTGGGGTATTGTTTTTAACAATTTCACCTTACCTTTTTGAGTAGATGAAAAGTTGGGCTTAGTCAAGAAATATAATTAATTGAGTTCACAACCAATACTACTTGAGCTGACATAATATTTGAATTGGAGTCAACTTAAGATTATGAACTGGATACGTGTTGTGTCAACTAAACAGCAATGTGAAGTATTTGGTTTGGCCAGTAAATTTCTCAAAAAGTTGAATAAACCTGAAAAAGTTGCGCAACTTGTTACTAAACCTTTTTATATTAAGGTGGCTGGTGACTGTTTTTTTTTTTTTTTTTTACAGTTTGGGGTCAGGGGCAATTACTTTTTCACATAGGGCCTGTGAGGTTTGGACAGCCTTTTCCCCTTAATAAATGAAGAAAAAAAACAACAACTGCATTTGTATTTACTCAGGTTATCTTTTTGTAATATTAAAATTTGTTTAATGTTATAAATTATTTAAGTGTGACAAATATGTATCGAAAAAAATCAGGAAGAGGCAAATACCTTTTCACGGCACTATATACACTAGGGTATTATTCCCACCTTGGGTCTGTGTGCACGGAGTTTGCATGTTCTCCCTGTGCTTGGTGGGCTTTTCCCCAGGTATTTCAGTTTCTTTCCAAACTTCAAATACATGCAGATTAGGCTAATAGAGGTCACAACTTGCTCATAAAAAACAACATAAAATGTTTTACCACAATTGCACCCACACAATCAATAAATAAATGCTAATGAAAGATAAACCCAATAACAATGTCTGACATCTTGGCCAAAAACATATGATATCCTTAGTGGTTTAGCATTACAATATAGTAATAGAAATAAATGGGATTAGTTTAGAGCATTTTAGCTAAAGAAATGCATGCAACAGTTTAGTCCCCCTCAGGCTAATAGCTTAGATGCAGACATAAAAAAAACTCTAATATTATCAGGATGAGCATTACACATGACTAATGAAATAAAAAAGCTGATGTTAGGCTACTGATATGTCTAGCCCATTTTGATGATCTTGAAACAGTTTTAAAGATGTAGATTAATGTGTTTCATCTATATAATGTAGTTTCTAGAGTTTGTAAAAGAACATAAAATACACATTATTGTGACACACACACACACACATACACACACACAAAACCATTATTATTTTATTATAATTTTTATTATTATCATTATTAATGTTGTTGTGTGTCTAATTTGTTGTTGCATTTTTGGTTTGAATATGTTTTTTTTAAATACACATATAGAGTATAGAGCTGAGGATTGTGCAGTATAGAGTGACGTATACTTTTTTTTCAGCACAAAAATCAGGCAATATAATGAACTAAATTCTTGTTTATTTTAACCAACTTCCCCAAACACGACTCAGTGAAAAATCAGAAACTGGGTCATGTAAGCAAAGAAATAGCACAAATCACGTGTTTCTACGGTTGTTTTTGGTTGTTTCTATGACCAAAAAAATAAAAATAAATAAATAACATGCTCATTTTGTGAGTTCTACATTTTTGCAACTTCATATCCTGGTAGTGGTAAAATAGACCCTTATTAAATGTAATGATAACCTTTGTTCTACCTGACATATCTGAAAACCCAAATACACAGTTCGATGTCTGAAGTCTCCCCGTTAACACACACCAGAGATACTTTTATATCAATTTTTTTAACCGGCATTGACCTATGCTGAGTTGCCAGCATTTATCTGTGCCGCTTGGATTTTAAGGGTAAGAGCCTCTGTAGTAATTCATCCTGTGGCGTTTATCTTTCATCTGCAGCTCAAGTGTCCTCAGTGAAAGTGTCTTACAGCTGCTCGTCCCCTGGAGTCATGAAAGTGTCCTGTTCTGCTGATGGAGACAACCTCGGCTTCAACTGGACTTCTGATTTAGACACACTCCCTCAACTGGAGAGCAGGAACAGCACTCTCATACTGAATAAAAACTATCATGGAAACGTCACCTGCCATGTAGAAAATCATGTCAGCCATGATCACATTACCACTGAACTCCACCCATGTCCTAGTAAGTCTGACTTGACAAATAAAAAAAACAATGATCTCAGCTACATCACTCAGTTCATAGTTCATAATTGATTGGCCTTTAGTACAAATGTGACTAGAGAATGCATTACAACCCTACATTTTCCCCATTTTTGCTTCAGTTCTTTTTTTTTTTTTGTTTGTTTCCTTATGTCTAAAGAGCATCTGTGAAACAGCTAACCAGCTCATTTTCAGATTTTGCTTCTCATTTCCAAATGAGAATCCATTGGGAATCAAGCACACAGACTTAGAAACTAAAAGCTCTGTGCTCTCATCATCGGAGTCCTGCTCAGGCTTTTTCCATCATTTCCAATTTCCTTTTAGTAATTATAACTTTCAAAACCAACCTATCATAGTTCCAATGCTCATACTATTGGCAAATTAACGTTCCCAGAACATTTTGACAATAAAAAATTTGTTCTTTGAAGCGACTAAACAAGTATAAGCAGCGAACACATAGGCTAATATTTAGATTTTTGATAGCAACACCCTTTTTTAATGAAACTGATACTCATTTTTGAATTAAATTGTGATTAGTTCTTCCTGAACTTTGGACAGAAACTTTGGTTTTATTTCATTGCTTCAGTCCACAAAAAGTTTAACCAGTGGAGAGTTACACTAATCTCACAGAAATAACAGTGACCAGTATTGTCTTGTCTTATTTCATTGTTAATCAAATGTGAACTACTGATATTTCGGATAATGTTTTATTAGATTGGTTCGCTAAAATTGGTGGAACAAGCTCTGCAGCTCGAACAATGAACTTAGAGTTTGCTTAGCCTGTAGTAAGATTAAGGTACTGATTTAAACCTTTTGTATACTTTTTGTTTCAATATGGTAGAATAATAAGACAACATTTTGTTTTTGTTTATTTGCAGGTTTGTATGATCCTGTTGTCTGTAGATTTACTGAGAGTAATCAGTGTTATGTAGCTCTGGGACAACAACTGCACCTGCAAATGCCCCTGGAGGATGTGTTTGATCTAAAGATCACAGACAAGACATTTACCGACCGTTCACTTTTAAAATATAGAAAAACCCAAAGTAACACACCAACACCAGATATCCCAGGATGGCAGTTTGTTACTGATAATAAAACTCTGATACTAACCAGTGCAGGGAGGAGAGACTCTGGAACATATACTTTGGACATCTTTGATGCAGATGGGAAGAGTAAAGGCAGTTATACTCTCCAGCTGAACATTCAAGGTAGATCCACACACCTAATTAGTTAATAAAATGGTAAACATTCCTACACACTGTCATTTGTCTTAAATGTTTTAATATTTCATTGATTTTAATTCTTAGGAAGTTACAATTATTTATGCACACAAGGCTTCAACCATTTAAATATGAACAAATGCACATAATTTTACATTTTGATTTTTGATGGAATTAAAAATCTCTAATGAGACTTACTTTTGCTTTACACGCGAGCTGTACACACACATGCATACACATAAAATATGTTTTATGCACACACACGTGGTCACAGTGTTATAGTAAACAATACACAGGTGCATGGATGTTGATTATACCAGTGAGAGATGAGCACTAAGATGATTACTCACAATTCTGCAGCGCAAGACAGAGAAAAACCATTGGCTCAGTTGTGATCACGTGACACTCTGCGTCAAAACAAAAAGCGCATGCATGATACATGATTCTCGGTACTTGTATAAACCAAGACTTGTTAGTTCTACCGCGTTACTCGCAATCCGAGGTTCCACTGTATTAAGAAGTGTGACTTCCTCAATAAAAACTGTTTTTTATTATAGCGCTCTCAGATGAGGGTCTACATCATGCTAAGAAAGCCATGACCTTAGAGAAGCAATTGTTATTGCTTGTCATTTTAGAAGTGGTTACTTTTTTAATTTCTGTTATTTGTTTACTGAAATTGTTGAGGACCACCAAGTAAGGCAGGAGCAATGGAGGTCTATTGATTTTGTTTAAAGGAATACAATAAACGAATGAAAATCAACTTAATCATTAATCTATCTAAACTTAATTGTTAGTCCATCAATTTTCTCTAGATGTTCGTACAGCTGAGACACTGGCAATCTTTAAGCAACTACTAAAGACCTATCTGTTTCTTAAATATTTGGGGTAGTTCCTCCTTGTTGCATTCTCACAGTAAATATATCTTTATTTTATTGCCTGACAAAAGCAGGAATCAAATCAAATACTTTGGCACCCAGAATCTACAATCCTATCCACTGCATTGCCAAAGTAAAGGTGGTATAGTGGGTAGAGCACTAAAGACAATAAAATAGGGAAAATTGGAGAGAAAAAAAAACTAATTACAAAGGCCTGTTCTCCTTAATAAGGCTGAAGAGAAACTTAAGAATAAACTCAAAAGTAGAAAAGTTTATTTTTACTCTCAAGAAAGAGAACACAAAATCACAGGGGTGTGGCTAGATCAACAAGGTGAGACAAATCTGGCAGAACAGGGAATCTTGTCATCTCTATGCAGCAATGCAGCTTTACAGAAACAAACAAAAACATTAATGAAAAATGCGTGAGAAAATATTTATAAATTAAAATGATCAGATTGTCCCTGATGAGCAAACCAAGGGCAACGTGGCAAGGAAAAATTCCCTCAGTTGGCAATGGGAAGCAACCTTGAGGGGAAACAAACTCAACAGGAAACCCTTCCTTATTAGTGTTAGGACTGTGGTATCCTGTTTATAACAGAGATGTGGCTACACTCATTTATCCCAGAAGAATCTATTGAGCTAGCGGGCCACACAGCATTTCATTGGGATAGAAACAAAACTCTGGTAAGAGGAAGTACTTAGAGAATAAGAGAAGCGTTAGAGTACTTTGATTACTTTTTTGATGTAACAAGCAATCTAACACGTTAGGTCCTCCATTTAAGTACTCAGTTATTTAGTTGTATTTTCAAAAATGTAATCCGTTATTCTGACAATGTATGTAATCCATGAGCCAGACAGCAGTGATTCTGTTAGTGTGTGTGTGTGAGTGTGTGTGTGAAAGTTGTCCTACAAGTCCCGATAACCCGCCCCCCTTTGTTATTCCTGCTGTTAGTAGTTAACAGATTATGGGCCAAACTTTGCTGAGTGATGATGTTGGAATAATTATAAAGGTCTTGATTAAAACAACATGCATGAGGAATAACAAAGGAGTTTTCAACAACTGATGTCACAAGCTCTGAACCCCCACAGGATCAGTGGAGGAGTGGAAGGATAGCCTGGAAGGAACAAAACTTCCATTCCTAGTATGGACTGATCATAAAAATTGGGTATCTATGTACCACCATACGACTTAATGCTTGTCAAACTTGATGGGCTCTGCTCTTGAGATTTAACTTCGTCCTGTCCCACCAGCCAGGCTCAAAGAACACTAAGCCAGACAGTCCTCTCCCATCAGTTGTCTTCTCCCCAAGACCCCATGCCATATCCTCCTGAGACACGAAAGAAAAAAAGGATTCATATTTACATTTTTTAATAAAACATAAGTCTGTGAGATGTCGGAAACATGTCTCACAGATTTATTTTTTTTAAACTGTCATTTATTTATTAGTTATACAGTAACATGTTCCTTGTAATGTATAATGGGTCTTGCTTTTTCTATGGAAGTACAATGAATTTTAGTTCTATTTAGTAATATATAGTATAGTTATATAATTATTATATAATATAATAAGTAATATGGTTGGAAGCAACAGTGAGCGGGCCCAAGCACTCTGCGCCATCACCACCCGGGCAAAGCCATGATGTCACTCAATGTGATGTCACTGAACGTGATGTCACTCAATATGATGTTCCACAGAAGGTTTCTAACCACTTTTCGGTTTATGTTTAAGGCATCGTCACAGCTGACCCATTTGAGATATCAAAAATCTCTCTGCAATTTTGCATCCTCAATGTCTTTAGATCACATAGGCCCGGTTCGGTGCCGATTGTATAATTCCCTAGGAAGAGTGTATTGAATTCCTTCGGGTGTGTTTTGGCAGACACAAAATAACTCACTTCCTATTGAGTTGAGCCCATGACATTCAATGTAAAATGTGTTTAGCTCTATGAGCTTTTGATGTGTACCAGGTTTTTTCGTGCAAGTGTGTATGTGCTATGCAACAAAATCTCGTGTGAGACTTTCTGCCATCCTAATGGCAGCAGATTTCAATGTCTGCCACTTTTCATAAGTTTTTGAGCATGTTGATAGCCCCAACAAGCCCAAAATGGTAAACAAAAAACATTCCTAGGAAAACAATAGGGCTCTTTACATACTATGATGACATATTGCTAATGTCATAGTGCTTGGGCCCTAATAAGATACATATGTATACAAAAAGTCTGGTCTTTTGCCAATTTCCCAGAGGCCTGGTGGTCTGATCTGTACTGGATCCAACTGTTTGTGGCAGCCAGATCAAAGCAACAAAGGATGGTGCGGACAGTCCATTTCCTTGTGCGGCTTGACATTGGATCGAGGCTGATCATTTGGTCCACTCCGCCCATGTTTTTATTAAACTCTGTTACAACAATAGGTATAGATGCAGTAACATGGCGCTTATCTTTTGCTGACCATCTTGGGCAAATATCCTGAGGCTGTATTCCATGGATGGAAGATGTCAAAGGACCTTTCTGGTTGTCCAGCTATTTTGTTATAGCAATCTTTGAGGGTTTCCTGACTATTATCTCTGATGCGCCTCTCTTCTGTTGCTGAAGCTCATTGTCACTGGACATGTAAGACTTACAGATTTAAGAAAGATGAAAATTTGATTCTACATAATAGTCCCTGTTGCCAGGAGAGCATTTTTCTTTAAACGATCCAGCATTTTGTTAGAGGCGAAATACCGGTGTAGGTATAGGTGGAATCCTCCCAGTAGAAACCCTACCATGCAAACAACAGCATTTCCTCCAATCCCCACCTGCATGTCTTGAAATATGTTTTGACCCCTGTAGACTTTAAAATTAAGCATCAAACCACTGGGACTGCCAAACATAAAGGCCCTGCGACCTGTGAGATTTGGTTTCCCAGGCTCACATTGGTGCATAGGACACTGGCCTGTAAAAGAAATCATTTGCTCATCTTTGCCAGCTTTGAGGGATCTTGATCAGTTGAGGCAGCCTTGTTGACTGTTGGTCTCTGTTTAAAAGAGACTTGACCTTCCAAAGAGCATCCTCTTTTTTTGGTCATCCAGGATGGCAAGGTCATTTGATGGACTGGCGAAGTAAAAAAAAATCTGTCCCTGGTTATCGCATTGGCACCATTGTCTTTCCTGCCTAATACATATGAAGCTTAGGGTATTTAAGACAGGGCAAGGGTTAAAAATGGGAAAAAGCAAGCCCCACTGTCCCCTACAAAGGACATGGAGTAAAATGTGTATTTTGAAAGGCTTAAAATTAACATGCCCTTATAAAATT
>JAOVVB010048827.1:0-29507 GCA_028570985.1 Heterobranchus longifilis
AGTGCAGCCAGACCATAGTGCTGGAGAATGGTCTGGCAATGCGAGACTACATTGATGTAATGGCTGTAATGGCAGCTGGCTCGCAATATCACAAGATCATGTGAGAATCACAGATTTCTTGATTGCACGAATCCATCTTGCCAGGCTCCAGTCCAAGTCGAGATCTGACCGGACCAGCCAGCATCCTGTGAGTAGCTGGTAGCTACAGGCGTGGTTTACATGTAGGTGTTCGCTCAAAACTACAATGGCAGCTCTGCACAGGTGCTGCGATACCGCAATACCATCAGTTATATCAGAACTGAGAATATTTCTTCACTGAAAGAAGAGCAAAGAACAGTACTGAAGGCTTTTCACTCCTCCTGACTGGCCTCAGCAAGAGTTTGATAGACAGATGGTTTGTCCAATCAACTGCCAGGTATTTTCTGAAAGATGCCCTTTTCCAAACAGTTTCTAATGACGGCTTCTCAGGTGGTTCTGTGTAACAACCATCTGCCGACGTCAGGTTAAGACTACATGTCCACTGAGTAAAATAATCGTTAAAGTTCCACAGTTTGGTGAAGATGCTTCCAGCAAGTTTGATGAGAAGATAGATAGCTGAGCATAAAGACTGGAAGTAAGGGGAAATGGCTAACCTGGCTCTGTCCAGAACTTGTACTTTTCGTCCGAGGGTTGTGTGTGTAGGTGGAGAGGGCAAAAGCAACAGTGGTCGCATAATAAGGGCAAGAGAAAGCAAGTGTGTTTCTGTCCCAGAAAAAGTCACGCTCTTTAGTGAAATCACCACATATCTTCTAGTAGCTAATAGCCCATAATGAGTTGGTGAATCTTGAGAAGCTTGTGCTCTTTCCTTGCGAGTGACTAACACCTACAGCAAATGTGATATTTACCATTATTGTTACATCATTTATACCTTTCCGCTATTTCTAGCTGCAAATATCTAAATGTCATGTCACTTACAGTTTGCCAGGAAACAAGAAGAATAAACCACCTAACAATGAGCCCAGAGATGACAGACACATTTTGCATTGCCAAGTCAATTGCGCTGCTTGGATGTGATACCTTTTTGAGGGTATCACATCCAAAATCGCCATCTGGTGCATCAAATAATCTGTAAATAACACACACAAAAAAAAAAATCTTCCACAGTCATTATCCATTCTGTGTTGTTTTGCTGTAGAATTGTACTTCCACGGATAGAAATATCTTTAAATGAATATTAGAGGGAACTACAATGCACAAGACTGCATATTAAAAAAAGATCATTAGCGGGGACATTTGGTGAGCCCAAGCTTGATTTGCTTGAACTGCATCTGGGCAAATAGTGTTTAACAATGATAATTCTTAACCTGCTGTGAGGACCAGATGTTAGAGATTTGTCAGTAATTCCATTAGAAGAAAATGGTAGCTTTTCATTTTAAGCCCTGCTGGTGGCATGGCTCTAGGGATGGTAATGTCGGTCTGTCGGTCCCCCATTTTGGTCCAGACTGAAAAATCTCACTACTGGATGTATTAGCATGAAATCTTTACAGATATACATGGTCCCTAGAGAATTAATCTTACTGACTTCAGCGCCACCAGTAGGTCATTGTTTTGTTTCATCCTGTGGAATATCTCAACATCTACTTGACGGATTGCACCACATTCATGATTACCAGACAATAAATCCTAATGACTTTGGTGGTCACCTGACTTCTCCTCTAGTGCCACCAAAAGGGTCAAATAATGATTAAGTGACTAAATAATTGAAAACGAACGACATTGTCATCAGCCTCAGCTGTACTTTGTGTTTATTGCTAATTAGCAAATGTTAGCATGCTAAATTATAATTGTGAACATGGAAAACATTAAACCTGCTTAACATCAATGTTAGCATTTAGTTTACAGCACTGCTCTATGGCAGAATACAGTGTCACGGAGCCGCCAGCATGGCTGCAGACTCATGGAGTGTGTTCCAATACCCATACTACCATACTAGTATGCCCCAATACATAGTATGTCAAATGCAGTATGCCAAAAATACCAGAATGTCCTACTGCATCCAGTCACATTTTGTGGTTTGCAGGCCAGCATGCTTTTCTGGCTATTTTAACCCACAATCCTCTGGGCAGCATATATGAGCAAGAGGGCCACAATTCAAGGTGCACAAAGTAGTACTGTATGTTCTAATTGAATACATATTGCATGCAACAGTACTTTGCAAGGGCAGCAGCAGCACGTACTCAAAGTAAAAAAGAAAAAGTATGTGATTTGGACCGCAGCATAATTATTTTCTCAATTCTGAAGTTCCTCCTGCATCCTTTGACCTTTAAAACATGCAAAAGTGGTCAATGCTGAATGTCTTTTCAGTGAAATGCATTCAGTTGTTTTTTTCTTTTCAGAATTTTTCTGTCTGTGTGAGTTTTAATACTCTGCTGCAAACATATTGAGACTAGCTAACAACTGTTACATTTTGGTCCAGCTCTGCTTAACACAGAACCGACAAACATTAAAACTCTCAGAGAACAGCAAGGGCAAAGCAATCACGTCACGCTATTGATTGTGTGATTGCAATATTAGCCTTGTCGACAGCTGTACTCGCTATGCCTTAACTAGCAGGAGGTAAATATTGCACATCATTGGGGGCTGATTGAATATGTTTATTTAATTTCTGGCCAGAAGCGAGGCACGCAGCCGGATGTGTGATTACCACAACTATTACCTCAAAGCATTACTCTAACGTTGAGTTGGTAAATCGTGTGTCCTCAAACTGTGGCACCAGCAGAAATAGAAATGCAGAGCAGTTGCACTGTGGTGGCGTAGATGTTATGCCTCCTGTGGGTTTGATCCTCTTTGCGGCGTAATTAATCTTTCTCGCGTCACTTGTATCGTGAATATCTCCTCCAGGTGATTCACCGCCGTGGATCAAACTTTCTCTCTTTGCTCTCTCAAGCAAGACCAACTCCCTTTAACAGATTCTTCACACAGAAGAGAGTCTGACTATAAAAGCAGATATTCATGCCCCGGCGTAGCATTTTGTCAAAAGATAAAAAGCTCTATCTCCCTTTTCATCAATACAGAAGAACACAGTGTGAAGGCAAACCCCATTTTCTATACTGCACTCCGAATACCTCCGCAGTGCAATGTGGAGGGTGTCATTTGTAATGAATAGCCCTGAGGTAATTAGAAACATTCTGCTCTTCCAGGAGAAAAACAAGATTGTGAAAAACCGATGATGAATAAATAGAAGAGAGGAAAAAAAAAACAGAAGAGGATGACGCAGGGATGTGCCCTCCTGGCTGAGAAACAGATGCCAGGGCTGTATTGTTGATACTCTCTGCTGTTTGGCAGAGGACGCAGGGGGCTTTTGCCAATTCATTAGCCAGTCAAGTAAGGAGGCTTCACACGGTCTCCAGCAGTGCTCAAAACACCACCCACTTGTCTTGTCACTTGTGAGCATGTTTGGGTGATGACAGGGTGTTGGTGTGTTTCTGAATGTTTGTGTGTGTGTGTGTGTGTGTGTGTGTGTGTTATGTCTGACATCTGTGTTTGAATCTCAGAGACTGAAAAAAAAACGGGCATATGAGAGGCTATATTCAGTTTAATTCAGAACTGAAGAGCGATGCATTTCATACACCCTGTCTCCTATTAAATACATTTACATGAGACTGTCCTCCCCTGGAAAAATGCCCCCAATAGGTCGTATGTACATGCAGCAATTACAACCCATATGTATGTTTTGTTGTTAGGTGCTGCCCTCTAGTGACCGTAGTAATAGGGAGCCTAAGTTTGTAGTTTTAAAACCCGGAAATGAGTTAGCATTTTAGCACTTCCGGTTCCCTTGTCTCAAAGTCGATGGTTTTGTTTTTAATGTGTTTTTGGTTAGACATCTGAAATAAGGTCTCTGCTTAACACAAGCTTTAGATTTTCAGATTTTGTATATGACATGAAATATGTCGGTAAATACCCCGCTGGTGCATTTCGACCATTGCATTTACGCTTCTAAAATCATAAAACTGGTGTTCATATGGAGATATTTTCTTGCTAGACAAAATGTGTAAGTATCATAAACTTTGCCACAGAGCTTATTTTCTGCAATGATCCAAAATCCAATGCAAAAATAGCTATGGGTATTGATTTAATAAAATGCTCCTGTGGGTCGTTATTGGAGGGTAGGAACAAATGACATATGTGGTCGTATGGTTTGGAGGACTTGTTGATTTATAATTAGGTTTGCTCAATATATTTAGAGGGTATTGTAATTTCTGCCTGAAACAGAAAACAGAAACAGACTCTATTAGGCCTATTTCACTTTCTTTCTGCTTCCCTTCTCGTCCGCTCTGTAATTTCTAAAATACATAAAACCCCAATTTTACACAAAATGCAACTGCAAGACACAAAAACAAAAACCTACAGGAAACTTCCATCACCTCGCATCAGCACTTCCAACCCGCTGCTTTGAGCTGTCACGTTGTTAGACAGATTGAGCCTCTCTTAAATGCAGCATAAGCTACGGCCACATTGACATGGGAAGGAGGGTTAGTCATCACTGAAGGTGACATGGATGGGAAAAGAAAGATGCAGACACTAATAGACAAATCAATATTCACCATTTTGAATGTTGAAGCAGGCTCCCTGGTCAAAAGATGGCCGACTTGATCTGATAACAATCCCACTCACTCCGTGTAGCTGTTTGTGCCTGTACAGCTGTGAATCGACCCTGGTATGTGCAGCATGTGCATGTCGGTTGATATAGACCTGTGTATGTGTGTTGCACCTGTTTGTGTGTTTTTGTATGTTTGTGTGATGAAAGTGAAGGAGGCAGATGTAGATGTGTGAGAAAGATGTCATCTCCTTCACACACAAGATGCCTGCGTGTTGGAAGCTGCAGGATTTCCATCCTGTGTGTCTGAGTCAAGCGCGTGTGTGTGTGTGTGTGTGTGTGTGTGTAAGAGAGACTTTGCAGGTGATGATGACATGCAAACACAAACGTGTCTGTAGAGCTGGGCGATAAATCAATTTTATCAATTAATTCAAATGTATGGTTTAGGACAATGTCTAAAAATGAAAATTGATTTTCACATTAACTTGGGTAATGACAGAACGGAACCCTGTGTGCTCCGGTAGTTAATAGTAATGTAGACCTGACATCCGCCCGCCCGCCTGCCTGCTCTCATGCCCGGCTCCCTGAAGCTGTTTGCCACCGACGCGGCATGGAGGTCCGGTAGCTAGCGTGCAGCTGGCTAGTTAGCTATCTTGCTAATACCGTCATGCTTTCCTGCTTCACTGGTTACAGAAATCTGGTGATAGCGATGTGCTTTCCTACGCTGTGACAAGAGTGCATGGACGAAACATTAAGTTGTTAAATGGTACTCATTTAGCGGCTGGCTAGTTAGCAGCTAAACTAGCTCATGCTTTAGCTTTGGAAAGTCACGTCACCAGTAATCTCGGATAGCCAGACCAATGTCGTTACCACGACAACCCATGCAGATGGGTTTGTGCAGTGATGTCTGGACACTTTTATTATGCATCTATGACACTGACACACAAAGTGAAGTGGTTTGCACTTTATTAATCACAATAGGGAAAATCTTTGCTTTCATTCATAATTTTTATTGTTAAAATAAAAACTATTTGTTTTTAAGAGAAAATAAATATTAAAATCATGAATCGGGTATG
Source organism: Heterobranchus longifilis (assembly GCA_028570985.1). Taxonomy (NCBI): domain Eukaryota; kingdom Metazoa; phylum Chordata; class Actinopteri; order Siluriformes; family Clariidae; genus Heterobranchus; species Heterobranchus longifilis. The sequence continues at coordinate 5,653 of JAOVVB010048827.1, forward strand.
GTGTGAGATTGTATTTCAACATTCATTGTACATGTTTGTTCTTAGAAACTCAAATGTTGTAGTTAATGATGTGAAGGATGACATCATTGTGCAGAATTATGTCCTTATTAGTCAAATCTTCACCTCGTGATTTGTATCCAATGTCTGCATTCAGTGCCAATGCAGGAAGTAACATTCTCTTTGTTGAGTGAGACGAAAGGAGGTCGGGGTACTGTAACAATATTGTAGTTGCCATGAAAGAGAGAATTTAAAAAGAACGTTGGCACTGGATGTAAAAAATGTTGTCATCAACATAATCCAGGATTTTCCAATAAGAATGTTCTTGGCTGGCAGATAGGTTTGCAGTGTGTTTTAAAGTTCAACAAATAATGCATACTGTACTTTACAATTTTGCTTTTAAATGCATGTTGTACAGTTTAAGATTTGGTTGTATTTTTCTTACCGTTCCAGGCAGCTTATATTAAAATCAATGAGTAGACTGATGAGTTTTGCTTGGCTTGCGTAATCGATCACAATGCTATACCACATTTTAAACATCACTGTACCTGTAGTGCAGTCACTGTTACATGGCACTCTCATTATATAGAATATAATCTGTCAGAAAATGTAGCCGACCCAGCACAGTCACCAGAATAAAATGCTGGCATTGTGCGTTTCTACAAACCATGGAAATGTAACATTTGTATATATGTTTCATACATATGTGTTTCTAAAGTGATGTATTTCAGATCACATGTATGTGAGCTCATCAGGAGGAGGAGGGGTGGATGGTGGATGGTGTGTAACCTGGCGAAACAGCTGCCAAGCGACGGCCCACTGTTCGAAACCAACAAAACCAGGTGTTTTTAACAAGATTTCGGGACAATAATTGTTTATATTTGTTATTTGTAACAAACATCCTTATTTTAACCCAAACCGCAATGTTTTTCCGAAACGTACCCACTTTTTTTGCCTAAACTTACGTTTTGTTTGAATTCACAAAACTGCGACCGTAGTGAAGCGTCATAGTTTGGCACGTAAAAGTGACTGTCAATAAAGATTTTTTTTTAAAAGTGTTATTTATACGCTTTACCATGGACTCACGTTAATGTACAATGCCAACATTTATTCTGCCGAATGGCTTGGCCTACCTGGAGATTAATGGATTTTATAGACATGCAGGCATTGATATTGGAACAAAAATATCTGTCATGTATATTAAATATATCAAATATAATAAAACACACGCTTGACCGCCCCCCACACACACACACTCTGGCTAAGACAGCTGTGCGAACATGAGAATGACAAAACAAGCAAAGAAAATAATTATGTCCACTCGAGAAATAATTTCATGAAACATATCAACTAAATGAAGCATGTAGACTATTTTAGTTCTTGTAATCTCAGTTTCTCCTCCTGTGTCTAAGCATCATCACGGCCAGCGCTGCTGCCCTGTATATCGTGTTTGTCTGTTAGGTGACACATTTCAGTCGTCCTTTTTAATGCAGCATTACAGAGCTGAGCGTGATTCAATATGACAAGCCTCTCGGGTTGCAGGAGGATGTCGATTGCAGATCGCTACTTAGCTCCACTTCTGAGAGATGACCAGTAAGCGTGCCAGGAATCTGTGACTGACTTGGCTTGTTGTACAAGGTAGTCTCATTAGAGGTATTTATTTTTACTAGTCTGTTAATCTCTGAGTCTCTGCATCCAGTGCTTAGCGCCACCCAAAACCATTGTGATTGGTTTAAAGAAATACAAACAGGCCAGAGCTTTTTTTCCCCCCTATACCAGAATGTTAACTCGTGCAGCCAGACCAGCGCTGACACAGCGCTGTGGAGATAGGTCTGGCAATGCAAGACTATTAACTGTGAGGTAAATATAAGGCTGCAGCCAAGAAATGGTTAACTTAGCATAAAGACTGGAAACACAGAAACCGCTAGCTTGACTCTGTGTGAAGGTTAAATAAATTCCCCACCAGCACCTCTAAATTGTTGTATTTTGCTTGGGTGAGTCTGCCAGGCAACCAGGCAACCAGCAGGGACCAAGAAATGACTGATGCTCGAATGGATAGTCCTGAGGGATGGGCGAAGGCATGACCTGCCCTATTCTGCCTCTGATTGGCTGGTTGGGTTGGTTAGGTTGAGGTTTATGGAGGAGTGAGATTGGTTACGGTTGACTATCAGGGTAAACCAATCACAGGCAGAGTAGGGCAGGTCATGCCTTCACGCATCCTTCAGGACCATCCATTCTAGCATCAACCCCAAGAAATAGTCTGTTACTTTTTTTCTTTGATTTTTATATATATTAAACATGGTAACATCATAAAAGAAGTTAGATGGGGCAGGAACCACGAGCATTCAGATGATATTTTAGCCTTTTTTAACTCTTTGGCTTCTTTTTGTAAATTGATCCTTTACTGATAATATTGATAGATAAGCACCTGCTGTGCGTCCGCTGACCAGATCCCAACAAAGCAAATATGGGACAAAGAGTATGTTTGTGTGGGATAATGTGGGACAATGTTGGACACCAACACTGAGAGGTAGTCAAAAATGTTGATATCTTAATGAAAAAATAAACATTTCTATTCTCCCCGACCCCAGTCTGCTGACCTGTATGATTGGGAGTGCTATGTGTGGCTGCTGTTACAGTCATTTCTGGGTTTCAGTAGGAATGCATCCATAGATCGGCACATCTCTTCTTCAGCCACACATTTCTTGTGAGACTCACGTGTTGCTTCATGTCGTATTTCCCCCCGTGTGAAAAATAACTGTCAAATTTAGTAAAAAAAAGTTTCCATCATATTCTGCCTAAATCTGCATAGCTTGTGACTTTGTGGTGACTTGCAGCGTGTGTGCGCAGTTTGATTGACATGAAAAACAACCCAGTGATGACATTCTTCCCCGCTGTCTTCACAGCCATTGGATAAAAGCCAGATTTTAGAAAAGCGTCTGTCCTGCAGTGGTTTGACTTTTGAAAACTAGAGCCAATCAAAATGCGGGACTTCGTCTCGACATGTGTGGCGTAGGACCAGGGATAAAAAAAATGTTTTACTAATGTAACATCGCATGATTTCTGAATATTGAATCTCAAATATTTAAAAAAAATGTAAAAAAGCAAATTTGTGAAGTGTAGTTTAAAGTTAAAATCTGCCAACATGATGAAATAATGACAGTTTTCATAATAATAAAAGAAATTCAGTATAATATATGTAATATACAGTACATTTGAGGCCAATGCCATTTTATTTACTTGATTAAAATGAATTTAAATTGAAACAACAGGGGAGCATGTTTTCTCATTACTTGTTTTGTCTGTGCATTGCCTGCTTCCTGTTTCTGATTACTGTTATGGTGACCTGCCTGAATTCAGTTTGCTTATACATACACATGTTGTGGGTCATGAGAAGTATGGCTTTATTATTCAGATGATATTCTAGCGGAAGTGCATATTGATTATCTGGCTGCCTTACCTGAGCGACAGGGAGTGTATGTTGTTTTACATGAGAATTGAACGTAGGAGACAATAAGAGAGAAACCCTGGAGGTGGGGAGGCTTTGATCAGATTCCAGAGAACTGAATGTGAAATCTGATAAAAGAACAGAAGAAGGAAAAAAAACCACAAACAGTATGCACATTTAGAATGAGCTTAAAATATGCATTTAGAATACATTTCAGGTATTCCTGGAATATTTTGTTCTTCAAAGAGAGCAAATCTGCACGCAGTGTTTTTCATTCGAGGGATGAAATCTTGTGTGCCTATTTTACATTAATGTCGGCAGATTATTCACTTGATCCATGCTAATGCTTTGACGTGCTTTTGCTTTTCTTGAAATGAAAAACAAGGTGATTCTCACAGCAGACCTCTCTCTTGCTTATCTGCACCTCTCGTTGCAAAAACAGTAGTCCAGAAAAGAAGCTTATTTCTGTGAGCTGCACGGTACACGTCGCTGTCTGGAAGGTGATACTGTACACGCAGGTAACTGAACAGACAGCTGCCGGAGAGGAAGGAGGTAGAGGAGGAGGAGGAGGAGGAGGAAAGGGTGGAGATAGAGGAGGCAGAGGATGCAACAAGAGAAAAAAGAGAGGAGAGGAGAAGCAAGGAAATGAGGAGAGGAAGGGGGAAAAGTGTTTGAGTCAGCAATCAGCAACATGTCAAACTGCTCTCCAGATTACGCTGCACACACAAGAGGGCAAATAAGTACCCAGTAACACACCTCCTTCACGTTATTTCTATGAACACTGTAAGGTAAAGCCCACTCCTCTGAAAAGACAGATTTTAAGCTCATCCAGTAAAAAAAAAAAACAGAAAGAAATACACCATCTAATTGGTAAATAAGCTCCTGGATCAACTGAAGGTTTAGCATCTTCTGTGTGTGTGTGTGTGTGTGTGTGTGTGTGCGCATGTGCGTGCGTGTGTGGTGTGTGTGTGTTGCGATGCATATGCTTACACCTCTGAGATTATGCTTAGCAAGCTTATACAATCCACTTAGCATACAGGCTGTGATAAAGTATTACCATGCACAGTCACAGGCCAAACAAATCCTGGATAAAAAAAAAGAAAAAGAAAAGTGAAACCTGCGACGACTATTTTAGTCACACAACGGAAGGTTGATCAAAGAGAAACCAAAAACAAAGCCAGGGCTCAGGTTTTCTTTCTTTAATGACGATATGAATATCAACTTGTTTTGAATATTGCGAGTGAGGTAACCATTTTGTCTTGAATCCCTTCACTGATCTTCGATGTCGTCGTGTCTTCTAGAAAAATGGATTGTCATAAAAGACAACGTGCAGGTCCTTCAGTATAAATAGAAGCATCTGTTTTCAGTCCTCGGAAGCATCTCAATAAAATACACTGACAAGGACTTTGATGTTTGTCATCTTCATCTCCCCCTCATCGTGCTCCCAGAGAAACGTCAATCATTGAGGCGATTTCAAAAAACACATGTAGAAATAAGCCTCCATTGACTTCCCATCAGCTCAGATTGGCTTGTCACCGCGCTGCTGTGAAACCATCAGCACGTTCTGCCACGTTCCACAACTTTACACACGACTTCTGTTGTTCCTGCTGCATGATTTTCTTTTCTCAGAGTAAGTCATTTATGATTCACGAGAGTCCGTCATGATGAATGTCATTCCTCACATTATTGATCATGTTGAAGGATGACAGTTCAATCACAGCATGTCTACAGTAATGCGGCGTATAGGGATGTAAAGTTACACAGAAGTCATGCTTGGATTCATACATACTTTAGGAGACAGTTCGGTATGAGCTCGCTACAGCGGGGAGAAAAAAAAAAAGTGTTTCTTTTCATTTATTTTAAACAGACAGTAGCTTAGTGCATGTGTCTAAGATGGACAAAATCCCATTCTGGGGACTGAGGTAACATTTTGCCCCTCTGGCAACTTTGGTAAACTGTTTTCATTATTAAAAAAACATCCAGGATCAAAACCAGCTTTCACACAGTGGAGAAATCCCACAGATGTGTTAGTCGTACATGCGGCTTCTTTCTTTATGTAACCTGTAAGCCGACAAAATGAATGATGTGCTCCTTTGCCTTGGAGCTAGGTTAGGTTAGGTCAGTGGTTCCCAACCTTTTTCCTTAAGGGACGTCTTTTCTATCATTGAGTAAACTGAAGCCTGAGATATACTTGCTTTTATCTAAACTAAACTATCATCACTTTAAGCAAACTCATGATGCTGCCTCGTGTGTCCTGCGTCCGTTTTGTCCGTTCATTGTGTACGTACAAATAACGCAACATGATGTTTGTCTATGTGAACAGCAAGTGTATCTCCAGATTTAGTAACATATTTTATGGATATTTCATATTATATGTAATGCATAACAATAACAGTACAGAACAATTGATAAACATACTATTAATCCAAATAGTGAACGCAATAATTGCAGGAAATTTGTGTAAAACAAGCAATTTGGATGAATTTTATTTTTGTATATATTTTTTTTTAATTTTAGGGACTTTTAATACAATTCTCTCTAATAATCATACATACTTAATAGTGCTTAGGAGTTTTTTGGTTTTTTTTTTAGATATGGGCCAACTGTATATATATTATTTTTTACATCCCTTAAAATCAAGAAGGCCTCGTGACCCCCTGTGAAGCTTGGGCGACCCACAGTGGGGGTCAGGACCCCCAGGTTGGGAACCACTGGGTTAGGTAGTAAGCTACTATAGTTAGCTGGACATTAATCTCTATAAACAGATTCTGCATATGAAGACAACGGGACAAGGTTTGGGTAGTGCGAGGGATCTGGTTTCCATTTGTATTCCGAGTAGTCTTGACCAATCACCTTTGAGCATGCTTTGGTTGCATGCAGGTAAACAGTCTGTGTGGAGCAGAAGAGGTGGAACGCATTGGTCATAATGCAATCTGGGAATCCAACAGTTGTGGTCTGACGGCCATTTATATTTTTATTAGCTTTTTGTTATTATTTATCTGCATGCATGTGCAGACATCTGGTGTCGTTTTTCAACTCCAACTCCATTCTCGCGTCTCAAATTGCTAATCATATTGTCAACAATGACCGGCGCTCAGAAGAAGGAGTCTTTGTCTGGATATCCACTGCATACACTGTAAAGCCCAAAATATTGGCCGTTGCCCCCAGAGGGTAAATCGTCATCAGACCGACATCTGATGGGTTCTCAGACTGGCTGGACATGCTAACAATTGCAGCTTTCGATAAAGCAGATAAACACACTGTTCATTACAATTTTGCTTCAGTGGTTTTTTGTTTTGTTTTGGAAAGGCAATTAAAAAGACACCACCCTCCATGTGCAGAAATCCCAAGCTTGACAAACCTGCTGTGCCTAGTTACTGTTGCTATGATTGGACAATCGCTTTTTGGAAGAGGGGTTTAGCAAATGATCAATTTGTCATATTTTGTAACCAGTGTGCATTGGACTTGTAATAAATAACTTTTTTCACAGCATGTAGACAAGTGTGCAGTGCACTGACCTCAGGGCTCCCTGTTACTGGTAACTTAATGATCACAGCTGTTGCTACATGTGCACTGCATGCTATTGGCTTCAGGCCACCAGAGAAATGTCGGCCCAGATGCCATTTTGAACTCACACAATCTACTATATGTATGTGTTTATAACTTTATAGTAGCGTTTTTCATTGCAGAATGAATTCAAACAGGGCTAAATGTGTTTGCTCCGGTCAATAAAAGGCCCGACACAACAACAAATAAATCAATTAGAGGATGTGAACATTTATTTTATATCACCCAACCTTCTGCTCTCTCTTTCCTCTCTTTCTCTGCTATAAACTCTCTGTAAACAGTGTGCAAACTGGATTGATTAAACCTTTCTTCTTCACCGAAACCCATCTGTTGGGCCAATCAGGCCTTTCCTAATGCACGGCCCAATCTGTGTCCCAGAGCTGTATTTAATCCGGTGTCTTACATTAAAAAGAGCACACGTGTAAAGTGGTGCTTCTCATGCAGCAGCCGCCACCACCGGCAGAGCAGGCGGAAAGCTCTTCGAGAGCAGTGGTTAGAGGAATTAGTGAGCGTCGTGCACAGATCGGAGGCGAAATGGACTCCTGATTTTTTGTTTAATAGCCCGCTCTCTCTCTCTCCCCTCCCCTCCCCTCCCATCCTCCCCTGACATACATGCATGGCTCGTCCCCCGGGGGGCTCGCTGAATATGGGCAACACTAAGTGGAAAAGAGTGTTAAGTGTGGTTAAAAGGGATAGAGGGGATATGAAACGGGAAAAGAGTGAAAATTGGCTTCGGTAGCACAGGCAGTGTTGTTCACAGTGGTGGTGCGGTGTAAGGTAATATTTTAATGAGTGGCGGCTAGTGGATCATCACCGGAGCCCATGCTGAGCCAATTCAGCTCTCCGGTCAGAGGGGCGTTTAAAAAGGCGCTCTGAGTGACGGCGCAGCGGCAGTATTTCTCACTAAGAGCGAGTTGTTTGACAAAACACTCTCCATGTTCGTGTTTCCATGTCACTAACTCCTGTGTTGATTCTCCTTTGTTGATAAGTTTTCATAAATGTTGCAGGCTGGCTCAGGGGATTGGTGCAGTCATTACTGCACAGCAATGCAGCGCAAAGTGTTAACAGTAGGGCCTCACCCTCAACGCTAATGGGACTGACAAGACTCAACACTGATAAAACAATATTTCAGAGGTGATCGGGGACCAACACCTGCATGTGCCTGTGATAGTTTACGAGCATAATTCATGTCAACAACTCGGGCAGGAATATTTTTAAGGCTGCTTGACACACCGGTGATGACAAAGACATATTTTATAAAACAGAACTTCTCAGTCCTGTGAGAGGAGTATTCAAGGCAAAGCTACTGTAGAATTCCTCACATTTCTGGGTCAGATAGCATCCATAAATCTTTCTTATTGGAAATGTCATTTCTGCCCCACCTCACCTGGTTCCTCATTCAAAAAAGAAAAAAAAAAAAAGTAAGAGATAAACAAAAACCAAAGGAGGAATAATAAAAGAAAAGATTGTCTAGACATATGTTGTGGAGCGACAGATATAATTGAGGCTCTCCGTCCTTGATCTGGAGATTAAATTTTCATTTACAGAATAAAGTACAAAGCTGAGGAAAAGCCTTTCAAAGAGTCTCAGTGAAAGTGATAACACAGCACATATCAACATTCACCTGACGTTAGGTAGAATGCCATTATAATATGTGCTGTGCTATCGTTTCGGGCCAAACGCAATGAAAGCAGTTTTCCACACTGAGAGGCCTTGAGCTTGCCTTGCAGGCTGGCAACTACACTGGCAATTATTCCACCACGGAGTCAAGGTTGAAGACTTTTCACACTTTGAGCACCTCCCCGCGCTAATGTCTTCTACTAGAATTGAACAACACTGTATTTAATATCAGTCATTTTCATCACTTTAATGTTTGGTGTTATAATTTTATGTCTCTGTGTGACTGGCACTCAAGCTATTAAAGTAAATGCCCTTTGTAAAGTGGTGTCAAAGCCTGTCCGCGCTGTAGGATTAGACGGAGACGGTGATAAGTGAGCAGGCAGGAGCTAATTAAGAGTTGCTTATGCCTCCGAATGCAGTTTCATATATCAGTAATCCTGTATGACCTCGGCCACTGGAGACCAGGGATTGTTGGCTTAGGCACAGAAAGCTCACTTATATATAGAATGATGTAATAGATTTCACTTTGTCCATTAACAGATCATTTGACACTGTAATTAAAAACAGCTCGCAGTGATGAATTAATCAATCCCCCCGAGTGGGTTTGTAAGATAAGATGAGAGCAGTTTCTCTCACACCGGAGAGCAGAAGGTATGCGAGGTATTTAGATACTTTGGAGAGGAAACTGACGGGGACTGTGTGATTGAAGTGGTGATGCAGCTGAATGAAAAGGGCGAGGCAAAGTGAGAAAGACATGAAGGGAGTGTCGGGGTGAAGAAAGAAAGCAGGAAACGCATGTCAGCTATGCATATGTTATCCAAACAGCAGGTTGTTATGGCTGTACTTTGTTGAAATGCTGCACCCAATTTAATAGATTTCATGGTATTTGTTTAAAATGTATCTAGCATCGGAGTGACGGCACCTTATTATTTCTTGTTATTGAGAAGTTTAAGTGGCACAGTGAACAGTTGAAAAAATAAAGATGTTTTATTCATTTTTAACTAGATGAAAGGTGCAAAATATGGATATACAGTTTACAGCTAGGCATATAAAAATGTGAACACATTCAGGCAAGGCAAGTTTATTTATATAGCACATTTCAGCAACAGGAGGATTCAAAGGGCTTAATATAAAACATTAAAAGGACATTTACATGTAAATACAATTAAGAATAAAGTAAAACAAAAAAATGTTAAAATCAGTGCTCATGTTTGCAGCATCAGTGGTGGAGATTTGATTTTGTCAAGATGAAAACTCTTGCCTCGAGTGCACTCTCTAAAAGTGCCTCGGTCTCTGGGGTTATAAGTAAACACAACAGAACTGACTTTTCCCAAAAACACATGCACCACAGGTCTTTCATTGCAGCAAAATAAGCATTTTTCAGCTTCACAAGGGTGTAACATGTTAAAGGTGCCCCAGATGGCCAATTTATTAAAACAGAATAATTCGGCAAAACAAGTTGCACAGAAAGTACTGTATCCCTGCATGTCTCACTATACTACCAACATAAACACATACGTCACTCTGCAAACCCTGCACCATATGGATGACTCCAAGGCTCATCCCGCCCCCCCCCCCGCATCATTGACGTGACAACACACAGACACGCACACACAGGGAGGAAGTCATTATCACTGAGGAGTGCCGTGTGAGCCGCAGGTTACTATAGTGAAGGAAGGTCTGTTACTTAGATGGAAACTCATCATGCAGTTTCTTCTGTTGCTCTGAAATGTGATGATACTTAGAAAGGTGTTGTTGTTGTTTTTTGCCATTGTGATTCTTTGACAAATAGGTAAATAATTGGTGTAGCATCTATATTTATATCATAGAATAAACCAGCTGGATGCTTTCTTTTGATTCATATTTTACTAATTTGCAGCACCAAATACATGCTGGAAGAAGCATAATGCTCCCCAGCTATATGCTTCCATAATGTAGTAATAAAGTATTTCATTGTTTTTTGGTGCGACATAGGCTTGTGGTTCTGGCCCGGTGCCACGAGTGGTCTTAAGGGGGCTTATCCCCCTCAGTTGTATTTTTTGCCCCCTCTGTTTAAGCTTTATGTCGTCGTTGGCATCGCAGTCTTGGAAGACCATAGATTTCTTGTGCCTGGGAGTTAGGTTTGAGCGCAGCGACTGCTGCGGCTGTGAAGTCCAATCCGTGAGAGACAGACTGGACCACAGATGTTGCATGTGCAGGTCGTTGATGATGTGGTGGTGTCCTGTTGATGTTTCTGCCTCTTTGTTCTCTTTGCCTCTCGGTGTTGAGCCAGGGCCGTTTCATATGTCAGCAGCCCACTGCGGAAGCTTTATGTATCTGTAGAAAAATAGCAAAAAATAACAAAAATTATAACCTGAGATCCATGTGACTATTACTTAGTCAGAACCAAGGGCAGCGGAGCCAAGGACAGTGCTGTTTGTTGTGTGTCAGGGCCGGGGGTGTGTGTGTTTGTAGTTGTGGCACTGTCCGTAGTACTGAGAGAGAGAGAGAGAGAGAGAGAGAGAGAGAGACAGAGAGAGAGAGGGAGAGAGAGAGAGAGAGAGAAAGAGACAGAGAGAGAGAGAGACGGAGAGATGCAAGGCACAAACGGCACTGCTGCAGTGACCAGGACATATGCCCCTATCCGGCTTTTTTTCCGGCCAATTGTGCCTGTATGGACGCCCGACCAAGCCGGAGGCAACACGGGCTCAAACCTGTGACCCTCGTGTTGGTAGGCAGAGAATCTACCACTGCGCTACCCGGGCGCCCCCCCTTGCAATTTTTAACGACCCCCTCAGTCATTTCATACTTGCGCCTGGCCTGTTGCGGTTGCAAGAATAATATTTTCATTGTTATGTTAAGACAACTCAGAACACTTTCTTAAGCTTAGGGAAAGATGATAGTGCCTTGGTTTAATATTACAAAAGGTCAGTAGCTTTAGGTTTATCATTAAAGGTCAGCTTTAATAGTAAACTGGCTCTTTGATTGGCTTATATTGTCATGTCAGTTATAGTGCTACTGTACTGTTTTATGAGACCTGAAACTGTTCAGAGGAATACTGGTTTATGAAAAACACTGTTTTTTACTGTACTATAGTTACAGCAAAGTCCACTTCATATAATGTAACTTATGGATTTCATTGAATTCTGTAATTATATGCAGCAGCACGTTCTCAAGGAGTCACAGGAGGCACGGCATCCTCGCTCAACTGACTATAGGTGAAGCAAATAAACAGTCAACTCTATTCCCACTTGCAATTGTCTGTGCACTCACCAAAAATGCGGCCTCATTTATACTTTAAATTAGCTTGCATAAATAGGCTGAAGTGTTCCCAGAAAACACAAACACAAGACTCCCCGCTGGAAAGGCACAAAGGAGCAGCGCAGAACAAAATCTTTTGAAGGGACTCTAAAAGGGAATTAAGCAGGCCTGTCAAAAATTAAACTGGCTCTGGTTTGAAAAGGGATTCTTTTAGCTCCTCTCTTCTGCCTCTTCATTCCGTCTCCCAGAATACATGGGGCCCTGCCAAGACACTGCAGTCCACACTGCAGATCTTTCTGCCACGGAGAACAACCTCACACAGTCTGTTAATACGGAAAACACTCGAGTAATGCTATTTCTGTCCAGAATGTAAAGACGTCTGTCTTTTTTTCCCTTTTTCTAATAGTCTACATAGATTGTTTTGTTTATAGCAGTTTGTCCAGACCTACCAGATCCCTGATTTCCAACCATAGACTGTATAAAAGAAGTGGACGTAGCCACCGGGACATTGTTTTATGAAATATAATTTTGAAGCCTCGAGTTTTGCATTTTGACCATCACCATCTTGTTTTTTTTTGGAGCTAGAAGTGTCCATATTAAGAGGGTGAAGTGGGGAGGAGTGAGGGGTGGATCTAGCAGTCAGCGAGCGGCTAGCCACCTGTGACGGCACCCATCTGTCAAAAAAGTTGTCAGTTGTCATGAACGGTGAAATTAGCTATAGAGAGCAAAACTGTTTTTTGTACCATGCTGTAAACATGTTTATTTACTGTAAAGTTGGGCATTTTAACATGGGGGTCTATGGGGATTGACTCACTGTTGGAGTCAGCCTCAAGTGGCCATTCAAGGAACTGCAGTTTTGGCACTTTGTGACTTCCTTTTTCAGCCTCTTGTCGCTTGTCTTTTCAACACATTATGTCCGTTTTTAGTAGTTTGCTATAACTTATTATCAGACCTACATGATGGAAAGATACAAGCATCCATGTGTTTGATTGTTTTTGGATGTTTTGGAAGTGACTCTTTCTTTATATTTACCACACATGTCTATTTGAGCAAATAACCACGGTGGTGAATGATAATGATGTGCTGATCCAAGCCCATGACTGAATGAATTTAACAGAAACACAGGTGGCTGTTGTGAATGAATGAATGAATATTTTTATTCAAGTGACATACAATCAAATGAGCTCAGCCCACATGGGATTTACTTAGATTACAAACAGATGCCAAGAAAATGAAAGGAAAGCAAGCAAACGCATACAGTAGTAGTGAATCCATATACCTCAAAATATATATCAGTTATAAACTCAACAAATTATACATACAAGTCTCTCATGCATCAATGATAAGCCTTTAAAAACGGAGCTAAGTCAAATGTATTGTGTAGTAGTAAAACATGAGTAATTTAACAATGCATTCATGTATATTGTATATAAAGATTTTTATCAGTATCCGATATCATAAATACTATGAAATAGTAATAGAAACTGTTGTTTTGAGGAGTTAGAACTGCGTTAGGCACTCTGCACTGGTTGAAAATCTAACCTCTTCATGTTTTGATGTTATATTGAAGAGTTTGGGGTTTTGTTATATACAGTGAGGAAAGAAATGATTTAACTGGTGGAAGGTGGGTTCAGCTATTGTACTGTTCCCCAAACCAACAAGGAATTTTGAAAAATGTATCGTCTTCTCAAAAAGATTCATATATTTGTTCAAAGATTTTAACAGTTTTGTGATTGTCTCGTCTTTATAATTTGTTAAAGCGGAAAAACTCACTTTTTCAGTGCTTGTGCACACACATTTGGGTATCTGGAGTGCCTATCAACCCACAAACTGAAATATGTAAACAGTGCCGGTATAAATCCTTAATTCCACCGGGAGGAAACCTCGGCGGACAGGAAGTCCCTCCTCCCCTTCGTGTGGTTCTCAAAGTCGCTTCGCTGCAGCCGAGGCATAGCGCCGCTCAAGACGATTGTGATTGGTTTCAAGAAATACAAACAGGCCATTGAATCCAGACCTCCCCCCAGCATGGACACAGTGCTGTGGAGATAGGTCTGACTACGTGAAACTACCCTCACAATGACCATTTGTGTATCAATTACTTACTGTGTATGCCTTGAAGTTGTGAAGAAAACTTTGTTTTTGTCACGAGTCTCGTTGCATTGAAGTAAACAGTGGTCAATAGCAAAACTATATCAAAATACCATCACAAGCTCGTGCAGTATAATCCAAGTCTTGTTTATCCAGTCATATATGCAGTACTAAAACTGCATGTGAGTTTGTAAACAGATATTTTGATGTAGTTTTGCTTTACTGGTGCGTTTACTTCAATGCATCAAGACTTTTCTCTGTTTTTTGATTCTCTGTTCACCGTGGAGGCAGGCGACAAAAACAACGATTTCTTCACGAAGTCAATAATGTACAAATGATCATTGTGAGGGTGAAGTATTCCTTTAAGGAGACAGGCGTTTCAGACAGAGGGTGAATACAGGGACAGGCAAGACAGTATGTAAACATGTTCTATAGAAACCCAAAATACAAGAATGAACCTGATGAATGAGCATAATATCTCTCCTTTAAGTAATCATCACCAGTCTTGATTTGTCTGTGCCTACTGTACTGTATATCTGCATAATTGCTGTTACTATAATATAAAAAATGGCAACCCTCACCAGATCCAAAAATGTGAAAAGCAGCACATGACTAATGTTTGTGTATGGAGAACACAGTGTTGGAGTAAAACTAAAGTTCTAAATTGCTCTGAGAATTAGCTTGTCCAAACATGTCAGAGGACTCACTTAGACATCCAATTACGGCTACTGCTCTCTCAGGGCTATCGGCTGTAACAACTTTTATTAACCACTCTCTTATGAAAAATGAATCCAAACATTCTGCAAATCCTCGCTAGATTGGAGAGGGGTCGGGGGTTGAAGTCTAATCCCATTCGAACAGTTTGTTCATCTTTATGGCACCGGTCACGACAGTCTCTCACCAGCAGCTTAAAAGAAGATAAGTGGCAGTTGCATGAAAACATGCAATAGACCATGTCTCAGTGTATTTCAGCTTAGTTGTCATAAGTGTCAGTGAAAGCCTCTCATTGTACGCTGTAGTACATGAAATATCCATCTCAGCCGGAGCCACCCCTTCTCTGCTTTCTTCTTCCTGCCAGACGGTGATTAGATCAGTTTAGCACAGTGGCGGTGTGCCCAAATGCCGCCAGAGATGCAAATTTTGTTTTTTCTTTTGTGGCCTGCTCGCCCTGATTGTTTTTTCTCTCTGCATTTTGTCATCTGGCGTTTAGTTCTTCATGGGTGACTCACTTGCATCGACAGCGTTTTACCATGCCCACATTAAGCAGCCTTGTTCTCTTTCACGCTGTGTGACTGGGCTCCTCTTTAAGCTTGCTCTTCCTCGTTCCCACGCGTTGTGCTCCACGTTTATTATTTATGAATGCATGCAAAGCTACTTCTGCTGAAGCAAATGGAACGGGAACCCTGCCTTGCTCCAGTGTAAATAATGCATTTGGCATGGACTTGTGGTCTTTGAACGGTATTGGTGGACTTTTAGGTGGCGGAACACAGTGTTGTCTTGGAGCCCCATGAATTCTGGCCCATGTCCCAAAATGTTGCCCTTTAGAGTCGCTGGCACATTGTGCTGTCCTAAAGGCTGGCTAATGAGGTGCAGTACAGTCGATCCAAGTCATTCTTTTTGACCCTACACTTATTATGATGCAGAACGGATGCTGTGTTCACATTACCGTCGGCATGGCAACATTCTGACTGATGCCCAACACTTGTCGCTGGGTGACGGGTGTGACACGCTTCAAAAAACATTGAGCTTGGCTCTCGGATTTTTGATTCTCCGCTCACTGTTGAGGCATGCAACAAAAACAAACAAATTCAAGGCAAATTTGGTAAGTAAATGATATACAAATGGTCATTGCGATATGACGGCCGACACTTGTCAGTGGGTGATGGGCATGACGCGCTCAGCATTGAAGCATCAACCCAGCTATTTCACTGTTTCCAGTCCTCCTCTCTGCTACTGTGTCATTTAGCTGATGCTATGTTTGCTTCCTCTGTATTACAAATGTGAAACGAAATGGGAGCTTGAAAAACACCAACGGTTACCTGACAATGACTCTGCGACAATGTAGCTGGCCACGCTTGGCCGTTCTGTTGCTTTGTCGCCTGTAGTGTGAACACAGCAGGAGAGTCCAGCAGCAGCTGCAGCACGGGGACTCATTATTTAAGTGGTAGTGGTAGCCTACTTTGACAAGGGTGGCTTGTTTTCCTAGAAAGCACTGCTGTGCCACAATCTGGTCATTAACACGGCAGGGCTGCTCGTTTATGGCAAAAATAATAATCACCATTATTTTGGTCAATATTGAGATCACGATTATTCAACATAATTACTCATTAACTTTGGAAACATCATGCATTTATTGAACTTTTCTTAAATCCCTTAAATATAAGTAAACTGTAAACCAAATGTATAAACGGCACAATACTCATTTTATCTTGATTATCTTGTTTTCATAATTGTTGGAAGTCAAAATTGCAATTGAAAATAAAATTGATTGCCGTATGACAATACAAGCGAATCTTGCCTCTGACAACATCAAAATAAACTTTCTGCTCCAAACAGAGAATAAGACACTTATCAATGACCCAAAACTGACTGAACTGTAACAGATTCAGGAGCCATCGCCCCTGGTCTGCATTAATGCAGAGGACCGCTCCCATTCACTCTGCCAGTATCTCACTTTATTAGAATCTTATTTCTTTTTACAGCTCATCTTTAAAGTTGAAATTGACCTATTTCAGACTCAGTAGAGTAACTGCTGAAGTGCAATATGCAGCTCACTGAATAAAGGGGTGACATCATGAAGCTGTCACTCTTCTGAGACACACACCACTCACTTTAATGTCACTGCAGAATGTAGGTCAGCAAAAGTCCACCGGATCTGAGCCTCAGAGCTGCGTTGCCATTGGTTTGGTTTCATTGTTGGCAGGGATGCAAGGAGTAGGTTGTTATATGCCAAGGAAGAAGATAGATTAGAGGTTTTGGTATCTGTAAACATCTTTTTTTCTGTACGCTGCCATCAAGGGTGAAAAAGAGGAGGGTTTATTTAACAATATATTTACAGAAATATATGACAAAAGGCCTTAGTTTCTTTTTTTAACTTAAAAATAAAGACATATTATAATGGGAGGCTGAAAATTGTACTACTTACAATGCCAGGATTGGACTACACAATGTTTTTGTCTTTTGAGATGATCACTGTGTCACATTAAGTGGTCACAGAGTCAAAAATTGTAGAATTGTTGACTTGGTGGAGAGACATGGCTGAATACATATTGGACCCTGATCAATCACAGCTTGCCGTAGGCTATAGGTGATCAGTAATGTGCCAGGGACAGACTTCAGTGTTTAACCAGACAGCACAAACAACAAAATGCACTGTGCACTGAGACATTGCACCCACAGATGTGATTAATTTAGTATAATGTACCGGGGGGGCTGTGGTTTGGAGGTTAACAGACCACGAACTGCAACGCTCCTGGATCGAGCCTAGCCAGATACCTTTGTTTATCTCTCTTGGGATGGTGCAGTGATTAGCACTGTTGCATCACAGCAGTCCTGTGTAGAGTTTACATGTTCTCCCCATGTCAGCGTTGGTTTTCTCCGGGTTCTCTGGCTTCCTCAGACATGCAGGTGGAGTTGTTGACTGTAAATTGCCCATAGGTGTGAATGTGACCATGAATGTCTGTCTGTCTCAGTAAGTGTCAGCCCTGTGATTGACTGGTGACCTGTCCAGGGTGTACCCTGCCTCTCGCCCAATGTCAGCTGGGATCGGCTCCAGCCCCCCTGACCCTGTAAAGGATAAGCAGTTAGATAATGGATGGATGGATGGCTCCTGATCAGAGGGTGATAAATAAAAACATCATTCCTCTTTCACTTCCCATGTTGAATGTCGAAGTAAGATGTGAACTATTTGTTCAACTTCACATTGTGAAGTGTCCCATCAATTGTCTTCCACTATGACAAGTGACTCACACCCGATGCTTATTTTTGTTCCCAATGCCCCCTGTCAGTCAGCTGGAGCCATCATTGGCCTGATATCGTGGAGTCTGCATTTGTCACAAGATTATAGTACAAGCAATAAGCAACCGGTACCTGCCGGTACTTACTCTCAATACATCATCATTATATTTGAAGAAGCTACATAGAATAGGAAATTATGTTAGAAGGCAGCCTGGTCTCACAAAATGGCATGAATTACACTGCAATTTGTGAAGTAACAACACATTTTTTGCTTTTTGCATGCCATTTCACGCCACATAATCTCACTGTGCTTTCAACTGTAAACCCAGCGTCAATATCATACGTTCAGAGCAACTGCTACAGAAGTTAGGAGATGTAGTGTAAAGACTGAGAAAGTCTGTTTAGGGCGGGTGGGAGAGGTGGTGGGTGAGTCAGACAAACAGGACTTTTACTCAGGAAACCGCTGTTCATGTCCCGTGTAGAACCAAAATTATTTACACTGAGTAACGTAACTTACAAAAGTCCTTGTTTTAACCCAAATCACAATGTGTTCCTAAACTTAACCAAGCAGTTTTGTTGCCTTAATATATGTTTGGTTTGAATTCACAACGCTAACCACGTGTTTAAAACTGCAACATAGTGAGACTGACACATAAAAGTGATGTCAAGGGTTCCTGAAGCGTCCATATGTGACGAGTTGGGAATGACAACGGGGCGTTAAAAGGCACACGTTCTAGAGGGGGATCCTAATGTTTAAATAATCAAAAACACCGGCACTCATGGATAAGTAGAAGTAGTCTCTTCTTTATTGTGGGCAAAAGAAACCAAAACAAACGTGTTTCAGCTATGAGCCATCATCAGCGTAATGGAGACAGCAGACAAGTTGCTTTATAAACACACCAGTGAGGTTCATATTCCAATCAGAACCAAGAAAAACATAATTGAGTAATAAGGCACATACTGTAAGTGAATGAACCGCCCTGAAACGGCCAGGAGGTGTGGCCGCAGAAAATCAGAGACAAGTGTTGCCAGCTGGAAAGTCATTAGTATATAAATATATAAAACTACCCATGACAAAATATTTTGCAAAAGACTAGGCTACATGTAAGAACCATAGGATGCAAAACAAATGCAAGACATAATATAGAAAATATTTTCATAAATAGAGGAAGAAAAATGTGTAAAAAAGCACAAAAGTGTGCATGCTGCCCTTTTTCAACATTATATGGGTCCTAATGGTTACCACACAGTTGCAACATCCCCCTTCAGGTTCCAGCTGTCGGCCTACTGTTGCTTGTAATGTCCCTCTCTCTCTCTCTCTCTCTACTCTCATTTTCTGTCTGTCTCTGCACTGTCCGCTACCCAATCAGTGGCATGTCCAGACTTTTTTGGCGGGGGTGGCCCTAGTGGGGCACTGACTTATGCAGGGGTGGCATGAAATATGTGCATGCGCATGCAGTCGTCGGAATAACATTAATCTACCATTTCTGTCTCCACTACTCATATTTATTTTAACTCCTTAGAGACCCATAGATGCATGTTTGTCATTTTTAGGGGGTACAGGGGATCTTTAGGGGGAGATAGCAGGTCAACAGTCGCAAGGGTGCAGATTTAATTGCAACATTGGCGGGGGGGCATATTGAGTGGGGGGTTTGGGGGTTTCCCCCAGAAAACTTTGAGCATCAAACACTTTATTTCCTGCATTCTGGTGATTTATTTTATACACCAATTAATGGTGGAAAAGTCTTTATTTATGTTAAGGAAAACACAAAATTAGGGTGAATGCATTGTTGCATCTGAGTGCCGTTCTAGTGGTTCTTCAAAATTAAAGTCCTCTGCTACTTAAATTATTCTGTTGGGCAAATGCACATGCTCTAAATATTCAGTGGGATGTGCCCCCATTGAATCCACAAGTGTCTCATCGTATTCCAGTCATACTCATATGTAATTCAGGACCCCAGTATGCATAAATATTCAAATACACATTTTAGAATAAAATAACACATTTGTGCTGTGTGAGAAAAACTGCAGGTTTTTGCCCCAACCTGCATGGGATTATCATAAAGTGGGCATGCAGCCTATTTAAAGGGGGGACTCGTGGGTACCCATAGAACACATTTTCATTCAGATATCTTGAGGTCAGAGGTCAAGAGACCCCTTTGAAAATGGCCTTGCTATGCCATGCCAGTTTTTCAGTCAAAATTTAGCCTAACTTTGAGCTGTATTCACCCCTCTTCCCAACAACAGAGCCTGGTTGGTATCACTGGATTCCTTTAATCTTCTAGTTTTGTATGATATCAATATCTTCACTCTAGCTTTGAGCTGCTACACCCTCTTCAATAGATTGCCAGTAGTCCTGTGGGTCTCTCATTGGGGTGGCACCTGGTCTGGCCAATCAGATTTCAGGGGTGGTCAGTGCCACCCCTGGCCACTCCCTAGACACGCCCTTGTATCCAATAAAGGTGAAACTGATCAACAAGAGAGCTGCAGGGAGCAATCAGGACTGCATGTGGAGGTAAAATTCAGTTTTACGTGGGAGGAGAAAATGACAGAGCAGCATTAGCAATGTCTCCCTCTTCACTTTCTCCTGCAAATCGTTGAGGACCAACGTTACCTCGCGCATACAAAGATTGTTGGTCTGCTGGTTTAGTCCCGTCATTAGTCATTTTACTTGGGCTTCATTTCTTGGTAGTTCTTATCTGCTCAGTCAGTCGTTGGAGCTTAATTGTGAGTATGAGGACCCGAGGGAACACTGTTTATTCTAGAGTGACTTATATTGCTTTAAAGCAGCAGAATAATGTTCTGCTTCAGCAGACACATTGTTGGATGAAATGTGGAAATAAAGCTTGAAGATCCACTTAGCATTACTTTGATCTTATTAGAGCTTATGCCTGGCTCACACATTCAGTTTATGTCAAAATACTTTTCACGGTTTTGAATATTCATTTAAGCATTTTGTGACTGACTCAGTATCAAACCAAACGTGACACCAGCACTGCTGAGGGGAAAATAATTTAGAAAAATAACCTAGAAAATTCAACAAACTTGTCTAGGTGTTTAAAATGAAAATGACTCAAAAGTATGCTCAAGATCATAAATCCTATGTGACTGAAATATTAATGCAACCACGGCAGCATTTATCACCATAACTTGGTGCCTGAATTGTGACTGGATTTTAGATTTTGCATGTTATTATTCTTTGTCAGCTCCTCACTCATACAAAGTTTCAAATTAGAGACTCAGACCTCCAGAAATCAAAACTGTATCAGGCTAATATCTGAACGAATGACTGCTTCTACTATTAACTTCTAACCATTTGTTTATGTATCGATTTACCTGTTTCACATATGAAAATTGGCAATTATCATACTATGTACATTTGCTTATCTATGGTATTGAAAAAAAAACAAAAAACATTTTTGTTTCAAGTTTCAATTATAATAAAGTGCTTGTTCAACAAAAACCCTTTATGTTTTCATTTCTTTAAGGGTCATTGTAACTGATGATAATAATCATACTGTGAATATCTAATACCGTTACAACCCAGCTGTGAGCAAAATTCAGGACACAAAACATAAAACAGTATAGCATAGCTGTAATCATATGTAATGATTACATGCCTGAAGAAATCAAGGTGTTATGAAGTATTTATTATATGTATAAATGTTAAGCTTGTTAAAAACCAAAAGTCTTAATTCAAGGTCGACTACAGTATGAGATTCTTTCCGAGCTTTCAGTCGTATCTGGCGACCTTCATCAAGTTATCGAGTTTGCTCATTTGTCATGGAGAGTGAAGAATAAATAAGTGATGCAATTTATGATTTCCATCAACATTTATAGTTTAAAGAGGACACCTTTATTTGCATGTAGCATATTAAAAACTCCTGAATGGTGACTTATAAATATGAATGCAACTGTACAGTAATTCATTTTTTGATGCTTGGATGGAGATGTACAGTGTGCCGAATGCAGTTTAGTGTTTCATTTGAATGGAAAAACAAAGTGTGCTCTTATGCCAGCGGCACTGTTTTAAAGCTACAGTGGCCGACTCTCCCTCTGTTCCCCGTGCACTGTGCGGTGTGGTGATGCAGTAGGACAGCTATCTGATCCCTGCCGTGTTGTACCGTGTGTCCGGTGGCACAGAACATGCTGTGAGGACACGGGATGAGTCAGAAGCGAGTGGACCACGCTGAACCACAAAAGCAAGGGCGACAGAGAGATAGAGGGGGACAGAACGAGATAGAGGGACTAGCCAAGTGTGTCAGAGGACTCCAGCTACACTAAAATGACCTCTGCCTCTGCACCCGAGGGGATGTTTTCCAACAGGTCTGAGCCTAATGTTGGCCTCCTCTGCTCTGCCGCTTCCAAAATAACACCACTACACTAAGCCCGGCGGGGGGTGAATGCTGGAACACCGCCGCAGCCCTCCACCCCTGCCCACTAAATTTACTGCTGCTTTTCATAACTCCAATTTTCTCTGTCAGTATAAGACACGGTGGGAGTCCGCGAGTCATATGGAGTTTGATTGTAGCGAGTTGTTGAACCAGAAGTAACTACGAAAATCAAGTTTTTATACAGCAACATTGGAAATCTCTTCCTCTCTTGCTCTCTTTACTATCTTTAAAACACACACTCACAACCACAAATTCCTCGGTCCGAAAAATTGTCTGAATAGAAGCCAATTTGTTCACCAGATGTATAGGAACCATTGTTAAATAGTGCAGACACAACACTGTTGCTGTTGTCCCTCGGAGCACAGTGGGGCGGGCTTTAATTGATTGGATGAAAAACACAACCGAGGGAATGTGCCTCACTGTAATATTCACTGAATGGATGTATTTTATTTTGGCCTTTCAAAATGATACATCTTCTTCTCCCTCTTTTATATGTTATCAAGGGTGTGGTTTGTTTTCAGAAGGCAGGGGGATGCAAAAAAGTCAGAAGCCAAAAGAAATACAAATCGGAAAGCCATTTCCTCCGTTTTTGTGCATTTATATCAAATTATGATGAAACTGGTTATTGTGTTTTCAATAATAATGGTACTAAAAGGGCACTTGGAGAGCGCAGACCACCAATTCCATGCCCTAGAGCCCTGCACAGGACTGTTTTCTTTCTGCTCCCGCACGGACCTGCAGAAAATGTGATTTTTAAATATTTCTTCCCCATTGGTTTTAGTGATATTTGTGGTTTGGTAAGACAGCACCCCCACCGGCACATCAGAGTGATACTGCAGCACGGGGGACAGTGAAACTCTGCTTCCAAAACAAAAACCCACAAAATGAGCACTGTGCCCTCTGTCCATTTCACATTAATAAGCAACAAGGTGGTGGGGGGATACCTGCATTTAATGAAAATAATACTTCTACACATGCTCTTTGGTGGATTATGTGTTTGTCGAATTACAGAGAGATGCTTGGACAGATTCAGAAAAGATGGTGTAATCTCATTTTATCAGTATAGTACATTTGGTCGGTGATTAGATCTGCGTTGTTATTTTCTGCTGATACAGACTGTGCAGTCGGCGAGCGGTTCATGACCTGCTTTGATCTTCTTTTCAACTTTATTTGTTGACTCCATCATTCTAGTTATCATTGGCTAAATCCCGCAGTTTATTTTTTGGCCGCCCGCTCCCTCCATTCTCTTTATACATCCATGGCTCCCACCTGCAGCAAAGTTAAAACCATCCGCTCCAGGCACCCGGGTAGCGCAGTGGTAGATTCCCTGCTTACCAACTCCAACAAGCAGGTTGGAGCCCCGTGATTCCTCCGGCTCGGTCGGGCGTCCATACGGGCACAATTGGCCATGTCTGGGGGTGGGAAGCCGGATAGGGGCATATGTCCTGGTCGCTGCACTAGTGCCTCCTCTGGTTGGTCGGGGCGCCTGTTCGGGGGGGGGGGGGCCTGGGGGGAATAGCGTGATCCTCCCACGTGCTACGTCC
>JAOVVB010048828.1:0-14793 GCA_028570985.1 Heterobranchus longifilis
TTCAAACATGCAGAGGAGATGTCAGAGACAGCAAAATGTGGTAAAGAACTCAGCGTAGCTTTTTTTCTTTCAATTCGGCTAATAAGATGCTGTGAAAAAACACATTGGCGCTGTGCCTAATGCATTTACATTACGAACAACAAAGCAAAAGGACAACCAAGCGTGGCCAGCTACATTGTCGCCGTTGGTGTTGCTCAAGTGCTTGTTTCATTTTGTTTCACATTCCGCTGCCACATTGCATCCCCGTGTGCACCGCAATATACAGAAAGCTAACATTATGTCAGATAACTGAGCTACATAACACAGTACCAGAGAAGGGGACTGGAAATGGTGAAACAAAAACATATGATTGGTGAGATGCTTCACCGCATCATTGGAGCGCTGAAAAAAGTTCAACCTTGATAGTAGCGCATCACGTCCATCACGCAGCGACATGTCGGGCGTCAGTTTGCAGCTTAATGTCATCGGCTTCTATTGAAAATGACTTGCAGCCTGTTGTTTTGTCGCTTGTAGTGTGAACACAGTATGAGTGTTATATTGGGAGGGAAAACCCTAGAATCAAAAATTCATATAGCCTTATAAAGTAGCCGGCTGGTCTTAAATGAGTATTTGGCTGTTTGGCCGGCAGTCGATAATTATGGAAAGCTTTGATGTACTTAGTAAGATCCGCTGCTGGAACTCTTTGACAGGCGATCTGTGTGATGTGTCTTGGTATCATTTTAAGTCACTCTGAATGCCTGGAATGTACAGAGTACTGATACCCAGCCCTATCTTTGAGTTGCTTAGTATTATACAAATGTCAACATTTTCAGTCAGAGATTACAGTCACAAGACTAAAGACTAGTGTAATTAGATTAAAGGTATATTACCTGGGGTGCCCAAAAGATTGTTGTCTCTCATAAGACGATAGTCCTCATCACTGAGATTGTTGACAAACTGGTAGAAGGCCTCCTCCCTGTCCAGGCGGTCCAGCTGCCTTCTGCGCTGTGACTCTGGCTGGTCACTGCCGTTCTGCTCTAAACTGTCAGACCCTTCCATTGATTCAGAAGGGTGGGAGGGTTGAGGGATGCTCTCCAATCTTCAGCAAGATCCAGCTGCTGCAGCAAAAAAAAATAAAAAAGACAAAATGTATAGTTTATTAACTACATCTAATAAGAATACTGAGATTTAGAATAGGAGTTGGCAACAAGGATTCACCACCAAAGGCTCATGAAATGTCTTATTTCACACCTCTATCTATGTATTACTATCAATCGGGAAAACTGTCATCAAGGGAAAACTTGGGTCAAAATACAGCATCACAATGCGACACGCTCAATATTTGGTACCATTGACCAAGTAGCTAAATTAACTGTGTCAGAATGGGTAAGAAAGGTGATTTTGAACGTGGCATGGTTGTTGTTCCAGCAGGATAACATGCCATGTCACAACACTCAAATCATCTCAAATTGGTTTGACAATGATTTCGCTGAACTCAAATGGACTCCAGTCACCAGATCTCAATCCAATAGAGCACCTTTGGGATGCGATGGAACAGAAGATTCATACCAACATGGACCAAAATCTCTATGGAACCTTGTTAAATCTATGCCACAAAGAATTAAGGCAGTTCTGAAGGCAAAAGTGGTCCGACTCGGTATTAACAAGGTGTATTGAGTGTATAATAATATTAATACACACAGAGTAGAGTAAGATTTATAGTATACTCTATAAACATACATGTTAATGACTGAAATTGTATTTTTTTTAAACAGACAAATGAGAGCAAATGATGGAAGAGATGATTTATTCAGGGAGTCATTCTTTTTAAATACACAATAAATAAATAAACAAACTGAAACATCAAGACACCAATAACACCAAAAGTCATCAGCGTGCAGCTCCTCCTCCCAGCCCACACAATTTGTGTAAAGCCATTTTTGTGGCAGTTGTCACACTGGACCCACGACACCAATGCAAACTTTCTGGAGGGTCCGGTTCCCTGCACCGGGCACACCAGCAAACAGTAAGCTCGGTCACCTCTTTCCAGCAGTATGACCTACTCAGAAAAATATACAGTTAAGAAAAGTGCCTGATTATCATGGGTTGGCATGCAAAGACTGTTAACATTGAGTACACTACAGGTGATATCGTGGGGCCAGCAGACAAGGAGGAGGAGCTGGATGATAAGGGAACAATGGCTGCTGAAGTAACAAAGCTCATGCTATGTTCACACCAAACGCGAAGCACATTTTGCCTCATGTTACTTGCGCTAGTTTGACCACGGGATCATTTGTGGTTTTTTGAGTTACTCACATGAGGACGCCAGTGTAGATACCAACAACTTTTCTTTCCGCCATTTATTTCCAAGGTCAACCATGGCCGAAATAACCACTATTGCTGCCTTGTAACTGTTGTGGAAGCCTCAGATATGTAGGAAAACCAAATGCCATCGTGTCGGTGTTCATAACATCATCCAGAGGTGAATTTCACTGGCTTCTCCGGGAACTGCGTCTGGATGACTGCCGCTACTACAGCGGTATGAACCCAAAAATAACTCACTGTAGTTGAAAATTTTCAACAGTCATTTGCCTTACCCAGCGTGAATTTACATCTATTTGCGTCTCTGCACGAAAAACTCACTTTGTTTGGTGTGAACATCAGACATGTCCCGTTTTCTCGTCATTGTGGCTAATGTCACCAACATGTTAAAATGTTGCTTGTTTTTACAGATTACATAAAGCATTTACAGTGGGAGGGAGAGAAATTAGTTCAGGAACCTCAGGGGCCACAACATGCTGCTGACGTCAAAGGCTCTAAAAGAAAAAAAAAAAGGATTATTACAAAATGAAAATACATACTAGTTCATAAATTTTGATATTTAAGTTAATCAAAATGTAAAATAGGCATGCTTTACCACCTGCTTCCCCACCAGGAGATGGGGAAGATGGTCATGTCCCTGAGCAGCTCGTTGGGGATGGTATGCCACAGGAGGCAGGAAGCTGGGGAATGTGGGGGGCACGAGAGGGGACCGAGCGGATTGAGGGGTCAGCAATGGAAAGGCCAGAGCTGGTGGCTGGAACAGCCCGAAGGGGCACCATTCTTTTGCAGCTGGCACCAGACATGGTAGAGCAATTGGCTGCTGGTCTCTGTCTCTTCTCAATGACATCAGACATTTCCTGAGCTGTCAGTACCCGGGCCTTGGTGGCATTCCTCCTGACTGTGCCGGTTTTTCGGGCATATTGGCTAGGACTGCCATTATCCGGCCTGATATTACCAGAGGATGGGTGAGATAGGGATTGGGAAGTGGATTCTGGGGTGGAGCCACTGGGGATAGGCAATGTTGGAAGAAGTAGCCTATTCAGATAATTTACTTAAGTAAAAGTACTAATACCACACTGAGAAAATACTCCACAAGTAAAACGTCCTGCATTTTAAACCTTATGTAAAAGAATGCAAATATTGTCAGCAAAATTTACCTAAAGCATCAAAAGTAAAAGTAGTCATTGTGCAGTAAAATTGTTCCTGTAAGTGTTTTTGGATTAATATTACTGTTGCATTAATGCGTGTGTTGCATTTCACAGCTGTAGATGTTTATGGTTGTGTTAATTTTAACTCCTTTATAAATTGTTAGGTAGTTTAATCTACAGCAATGCATCATATTCTATAAAATCAGCATATGTTTCTTGTGTCACTCTCCTGTGAGAACCTATATCTCTATATCTAAAAAAGTCAACATTTCATGAGATCTGAGATCTGTAATCAGCTTTGTGATGGTGCATTTTCCAGCTGATCCAAAAGGGGGTTTAAATAGTTTATTTAGCTTAAGAAGTAGAAGAATTTTCTCAACCCATAAAGGATCATTTAATCCTTCAGTTTATCAGAAAAAGTCAAGTAACTCAAATTTGTACTTAAGTGCAGTACTTGAGTAAATGTACTCCACCACTGGGAATAGGGGAAGTTGGAAGGGGTGGTATAAGCATCAGGCGTGGCCAAGGAATAACCCAGGATGCCCTCCCACGGTCGATGATGTCTGGGGTCCGGGCAGTAAGGTGATGGTGGAGCAGCTCCCTGAAATGGATCCAACACGTCTAGCCAAGCATAGTCCTTGGTTTGTCCGGATTACGATAGCTGTAAATAGCCAGAGTGTGGGCCACAACCTGAGACTTGTTAAGAGGACACCCGTGACTGGCAGAATATAAACAGCAGGGAATTTTCATCTTCTGGGGTGATAAGTTGCCTCTGACCATGAACACAGCCAGAGACCACCCCTCAACTGACTCGGTCACTCAGGCTGGACTTCAGGATCCCAAACTGCTGGGCTGCCTGCCGTGCAGCGAACCTGCCTGCTTCCACCTCCTGGCCCCCTGCATCCACTTCCTAGTTTTCCTCCCGTTTTTGTAATTTGCTGGATGTTAGGCATCTGCAAATGCACATTTTTTCACACTCAGAAATAAATTCAATATTAGATTTAAAAGGCACATATCATGTCTTGAATACAGTTGAAAAATGCT
This sequence comes from Heterobranchus longifilis, assembly GCA_028570985.1. Lineage (NCBI taxonomy): Eukaryota > Metazoa > Chordata > Actinopteri > Siluriformes > Clariidae > Heterobranchus > Heterobranchus longifilis. Next base: position 4,494 of record JAOVVB010048828.1, read on the forward strand.
ATAATTTGCCACATTACTATGCACAGATGCATAGTCACAAGTAGCTTATATTTTACCTTAAACCAAAGCAGCATTACAATTATATATCCACCTTTTCTTTTAACATCTTGATGCTCCTGTAAAGGAAATTAAAAAAAACATTTCTCTCACGCAGGCACTTCATACCTACCTTTCCTAGCTCATCTTCAGTCTCTTTTCTCCCTGTCTCCTTTCTAGTATCTCTTGTTCTGTTTTCCTCCTGTCTCTGTTATCACCTTGATCTTTTCAACCAGGAACATAAACTACACAAGTTGAGTGCCAAAGACATTCAAATTTGTATAGAATCTATCTATCCTAACAATGTATTATCCATCCATCAGGCCTATCTGTAACTGCTTATCCTGTACAGGGTCGCAGGGGGCTGGAGCCAACCCCAGCTGAGATTGGGAAAGAGATGGAGTACACCTTGGACAGGTGGCCAGATTATCACAAGACTGACAGAGAGAGACAGACAACCATACATGCTCACATTCACACCTATTTAGAGCCTAGCCTGCATGCATGTCTTTGGACTGTGGAAGGAAGTTGAAAAAAACCCATGCCAACACAGGGAAAAAATGCAAATTCCACACAGAAGGGCTCACCATGCCGCCCTAGCAATGTATTATATTGCAATATAATACATTGCCCAATACATTGGAGCGTAATCTATACAACCAATATTTCCCTGTACACAGACACTCACTCTCTCTTTCACACCATGTTTTAAAATATTATTACAAAAGGTAATGTTTTATTATTTATTAGTGTAGATCATGGTGCATGAATATACTTGATGTGGCCTAGCTTATGAACAACAAAAACCCCATATGAATAGCTAATTTGAAAATATTTTAACTTTATTTATATGTACTTTCATGTTTCAGAAAAAAAATGCTGCATTTGCTACTGATTCTTTGTTTGTCTTTCCAGCAGCAACAACTTTTTTTTCCTCTGACATCTAACTTTTCTGCCTCCCTCCCATTCGACTATTTTATTTAATCTTTATTTAGGCTAATCAGGCAGTCTCATTGAGATTATGATTTCTTTCCAAGAGAGACCTGAGAACAGGAAACATTTACAGAAAAAAAACAGAAACACAACTATACAATAAAAAGGAATTAAAAACAGTTGCAAGAATCATCAAAAACATCAGTTAGTAAAGCTTTAACATCTCCAAGGGTAATAAGACAGTAGTTTCAGGGCAGTTTGCAGTTCATTCAATTTAAAAGGTGCATAGTATCTTAAACCAGTTATGCCAACATTAGTGCGTAGATAAGAGATGTTGGTTAAGTAATTACTGGATTGTGTACTGTAGTGACTAGATTTAAATGAGAGGAGTGTGAGGTAGATTGGAAGTTTCGACAGTAGGACTTTGAAAATGAATAACATGTCACACATGATCCTATATTCTCATTGGCTAGACAAAGCCGTGTTAAAGCTAGCTACAAAATGCACTCATATGAGTGCACGGTTTAAGAAGCACAGTGAAAATACAGACACATTATTCATAAGTAAAGATTGTCGCCCAAGTGCGACATAAGCATTCTCACTGTTTTCTCTCATCAGCCACTTAGACTACATATAGTAATTACTAATTAGACATGTAAATGTTCATTAATACATATTACATTTGGCACGTAGACTGTTAAACATGTATAAATTACTTACATTTTGGTGGCGATCGTCAAATACAATCCATGAGAAAAGACCAGAAATTGTGTCAGACCAGATGTGTCCAGATGTGGCCAATAGAGGTTTACGACCACTAGTTACAGTAGGGTTGGGTGATCATTTCTATTCTATTGTCCAATCACGGTTGGTTATTCAAGATCGGCGATAGACGTTAGAATTTAATTTTAATTCAAGATTTTGAATAATCATTTTGAGCGTGGGTCAGCGCCTGATGGAGCTTTGAAATAATCGAATCTTTAAACTTTCTGCAGGCAATAGTTAAAGTTACGTGAATAAACACTTATTAAAGAGTGTGAACATTTTATCAAAAATAGAGAGGCTTAAAACAGCATTTTCTGACATTTTTGCCTGAAAAATTATTGTAACAATTAATCAATTATCAAAATTCTTGTAGATTATTTTTCTGTCCATCAACTTGGCTAATCAATTAATCGGCTAATTGTTGCAGCTCTAGTTCTGACAGTGAGATAGGCCTAGTTAAAATCTTAATAAATCTTATTATCGATGTAGGAAAAAACAATCGATCAGTCGATCATCCCTTTAATTGTCAATATACGATCCGATCGTCAATTGACACAAGCCATTTTTACAAAGCAAAGTGACATGCTAAGTTACTATAAACACAACATTAGGGAGCTCAGCCATTGCGTTTATTTGAACGTACCACGCACTTTTCCCGAATACAATTGCAAATGTGGCCGTTTAATAGCTTCAATAATTGTTAATAATTTGATGGTTTGTGTATTCCTAAGTCCTATGGGAAAGCAGTATGTTGGTCAAAGTCGAGATAAAAACAAAATGGCATCATCTAGCTTAGCCTACTAGCTAGCTAGCATTGTACACGGTTGCCAACACTGACAACTTCAACCACAATTAGCTATAAAGGAGGATCAACTGTGATTGTAGAAATATGCGAAGAAATAATGACTGGTGATAGGGTGAGTGTGATACCATATGTATCATCGACTCAAAACAAGCTTCTTAGATGACCAAACAACCCCGGCTGTGTTGAGCTTTCACTACGCTAAAGCTAGTTAGCTTCCATGTCTAACATTAGCGTTAGCTAACGCTAACTTAGCCAGTAACTTCGTGATAAGTGTCCTCAGTTACATTACTTTGACGTAAATACTTATTTAGCACAAATCGGTGCTGTTAGGAAACATGACGTGGACTAAATATTAGTCTTGTTTATTGTTACTGGGAAAACAAACACGAGGATTTAATTAAAAAGACATTGACGCTACTGTTAGCATCACCGCAAGCTAACTAAGCAAGCGACGTCAACCAATGACGTTCACAACCAGAGCAAACAAGCTAAAATTAGCTAGCTAATGAAAGTAAAGGTAATCAGAGGGAATATACAATCTGTCACCAAATCGCTGTTACATTACCTGTTCAATGATGTTAGTAGCAATGTAATCGTAGTTCCAAATTGTTGTTCTAATATTCTCTCAAAAACGCTCGACTGTTTAGCTAAGTGCGATTTCAGGATTCCATTTTCTTTCTTTTAGGAAGCTACAATGATCTTCCGGAAACTGAGGTCCCATGGGTGATTTTCCCTGAGTTTAGCCTGTCAGGTTGACAGAGGCACTGTTTGAGTTCACGTCGGCCAATCGTAGTGGCTGAGGCGGGGTGAGTTGTACGTGGGGCTGCCTGAAAGATTTTCCTTAGGGCAACAAAATCCCTCTGTCTTCTTAGAAGAGCATTAGAAAAAGGATGTTTGTGTTGGACAGTGTGGCTCTGTTCAGCTGTAGCGTCACGATGCGGTTGTAAATGCAAAATACTCTTACATTCTGCAGAATTCAGGCTAAAAGACAAAGATCTGTAGGCACACTAATTGGCCAGCATATATATAGCATTATTTAAAAACTTTTAAAATACAATAATCTGTCTTGTAATGTCTCGTAATCATGCATGGCATCTACATTTTGACCATTTGTAGTCCAGTGGGTTTTAAATGGTTTCCATTCTCTTGTTGAACAAAGTGAACAAAATAGTCTTCAAATGATCAATGTCATAGACCATTTGCTTTGCCCGGGGGCCCCTTTTGCAAAATGACAGGAGGTCAGGGGCAAGTTGTAAACAAACAATAATATGTAATAAATAAAATGAATAAACATTAAAAGGGTCATAACTAATATTTCTTTGAAATTCTTTATTTTCAATTTAACTGACTTATTAACTTAATTTATTAACTAAATTAACTTGGAACAAGGATCGACACTAGGCCTAGGCTATATGACAGATAAATTAGATATTTTATTGCATTTAAAAGCTGCAACTGTGTTTCAGTTGTAAATGCTTTGGTTACATTTGAAATAGTTTGTACAAGATTAAACACAGCTGGAACATCTTCCATCATGCAATCACTCAAATGTCAGAATGATTCATAAACATAAACTGCTCCAGCCAGGGACAGAATGAAAAGTATATTAGTATAGCACTTTTTTATTTTTATAAACAAGCTCTATTTTGGCACCTTATTTACATTCAAAGTAAAAAAATAAAAATAAAATAATAATAATTACAGTGTGAATCCATTTATTTTCACTATGAATTAAAAAATGGTTGGCGGGTCACTAGCACCCTATAGGCCAGATTTGGCCTGGGGGCCATAAGTTGAGTATCACTGCAGAATGTCTTCTGATAGTGATTTTTCAAATGGCAATTAAAGAGTGCAATAATTAAAATATGTGGTGATGTGCACTGTGTACCTACAAAAGCATAGCATAGAGTTGATGTTGGCTAAGGAAGTGTTGTATGTAGCCCATTTTTTGTGGCATAAAAACTCCCTCAGTCACACCTTCACTCAGCCAGCACTGAACTTCCTCAGTTCCATTGATTCCTGCTATGACCATCATGTACTGTCGGTACGTCTACAGCTACCACTGCTAAAAACACATTGTCAGAGGAGTAATTCATCAAAACACGTCAAAACAAGAAGAAAAGACTGAAAAAAACACAGTATGTGTAATGTGCATTAACCATAACCACCAACATTCTTGACAAAGGCTGTTATAAAGTCAAGAAGGCAATACCATTGATTCACTTTAAATTACAGTTTATTGTCATTGCAAATTTTCCCCTAAAATATTTTGCCATTGAGGTTTGATTTCCTCTCTGGTTTCAAAAATATTGCCAGGAAATTGTACTTTGGCTAAGCCAATTACTTACTAAAGTATGTTACTAAATTATGTCATGCCTTCTGTCTGTGGTTGCTCTGAATTGTGTCAGTAACTTGTTTCAATAATAATTAGTAATTAGTAATCCAATTAAATAGATTTGAGCACATAAAGTGTGTAAGAACAACAACTCCGAAATCTGTCACAGTTTACAGTAAATTACTGTCTGAAGGAGAATATAGAGAACATAATATTTTTTACTGTTTCACTCAAATTTGAAGAGTGTCTAAGTGATTTCTTTGTTTTTCAATTTCTTTACACATCAATAAAATACAAGGCAGAAATGTTTGGTCTTCCAAAGTATTTAAAGCCACTGCAGTGACACTTTAAATGCACTCATGCACCAAGTGAAAACATTAAAAAGGTCCAGTAGCAGAGTCGACGTCAAGGGGGATTGTTATCATTTAAAAAAGTAAAAGAGTTTTTGGAGGAAGAAACACCCCAGGCTTATAGCAGGCCCGAGACTTGTGTGTGGGTGGAGGTGGGACTGTATTGATACAGCAGCAGAGGAGACCCTGTCGTGACCCTGTGGGTGGCATCTAGGCCATTTGTAAAAGTAATGTGCAAAAAAACTAGTTAACAAGCACAACTGCAGCTATCACAGACACATGTTTGGGAAATTTGTGTTAATCCTCATTTTTACCTGAAAAATACATAACTATCAGTAAAGCTACAGGAGGCTATTGGGCAGCTGTTGAAAGCAGATATATTCAACAGGGGGTCCTGCAGGGGGGCTGCCAAATTACTGTTTGATCATTTTGTGAACTTTTTTTTTTCCAAAAATTAAAATATGTCTGAACAACAACATGATCAAAATGAATCAAACATATTAATAGCAAATATTAATCAGCCTATTCGTGAAAAAAACAACCTTTTTAATTTACACAATATTGATGATAGGCTTACTGGCCTATAGCTAGTCACAACCACAGATAAGCTTAAGGATTCACTGTTTATCATGTTTATCATTAAAGAATGATGTATACATGAATATGTTCATAATTATTATTTTAATATCTTAGTATTGTATGTACCATAAAAGGTATGTGTAGGCTTTAGGCCGCCCTACATGTTATTGTAGGCCCAGTTTAATATGCAACTCAATTTTATAAAATATATGTGGGGGTCTCTGCTCCATCTCTCTTTCAGCTAAGGGGTCCTTGTCCTAAAAAAAACGTCAAAGACACCTGCACACACAATATGATTTTCTAATAATAATAATAATAATAATAAGAAGAAGAAGAATAACAATAAACTGCCAGCCAAATTAATAGAAATTACAAATATTAGAAACAGACATGCCAGTTCTTTCAAAATGTATAGTCTTCTGGGTAATGATTTTAAAAATACCCACACACAAACACTTGTCCTAATGAGAGTCTATGGCTGTCCATGCAGTGTGAGCACGCACTGACAAAACAACTAGGGTCTCATCTAATAACCACACGTGTACCTGATCCATTGCATTAGACATTCCATCTTATAATTTGCTTGCTCCCTTATCTGCTATGGGTGACTAAAGAACAAAAACAATGCTAATACCACCTGACAATTTTGGAGGCATACATCACAGGATCTGTTTATGGTGTGAGACAGTATCTCTAGCTCCAATTAAGCATGCCAGAATGAGTTGCAGTGTGGACCACAGCAGCAGCTCAGAGTTATGGATGAGCAGTCACTCTAGCAATGCCTGACCCTGAGTGCTAATTAGATATGACATTAAAATAACATGAGCCAAAGCCAGGCTTGTGCAGAAATTAAAATGCCTTACGTCTAAGAATCTTCAAATATAACAAATAAAGACAGACTAATTGGAATTATTGAGGTTGTATTTACACTTACACATTTTGCGGAAAAAGCAAACATTGAATTATATTCTCCCCTATTACTATTATTGTAGTAGTAGCACAAAGATGGGGTGGATATTTGATTAGCAGATGTGTTACTTAGGCCTACACTTCACTCCTGCCATCTCAGTAAGCTGTTGGTAATATTAAGTGTTTTCACAAAACTGCATGCCGTAACCTTTTGTAATTATTGTTTTGAATGGACTGAATTTGTTTGCAGAGAAGTGAATAGTGTGGAGATTCTATGTTTACTGTTTATTCTGTAGTTACTACGGGTGGGCGGTAAAAAACACAACCCAACTCTCTTCAGAAAGCAGCATTCAAAATCTTATTTTAATTTGTATATTTACTCCATAAACATTATTACAAAACTCAGCAAGTTACCAATATTACATTATCACCATACAGGCTTGATCACAAATATTTAAAACCTTTGCAACAGTTACAACAAAACAAAAAACAAAATAATACTCAAATAATTTACATGAAAATCTATAAAACAGCAAATTGTTCACAAATTATATTTTTTTCCAGGTTTTCGTTTTTTTTTCTTTGCTTATTTGTGTTTTGCACAGTAACACAACACTCTCACAACAAGATCATGGTCTTATTACAAAACTCCCAACAAAATGTAAATATTTCTAGTTTTCTGTTGATACTTTCATATTTTGGTTTTTAAAACCAGAAACTTGTCATTGTATATCCTTTCCACTGCCCATAGAGGCGCATAAAAGGTTACTCACACACACAAATACTTCACAGCACTTTCTAAGAAAAATATACACTTACAAAATATGTTACAAATTGGCACACAAAAAATATACAAGATTTTGTAGTGTCAAGAGTTCATTAAGATTCCTTCTGGTAACAACTCTAGACAGTATATATAAAGCTCGGTAATCTTTTAATGAAAAGAGCAAAAGTAATTCCAATCAATGTCAAAGAATCATGAAGTGAATACATCAAACATAACATTATAATATACATTCATAAAGAGGGTTAGGTACCTAATCTATTTTGCATTTCTTTTTTGTTATCTCTGGGAAAACAGAAAAATGAAAATGAAAAAAGAAAAGAAAACAATTGTCAGCTTTCTTAGCACCAATAACATGAGGCAGCTCAACAGTGGCACATTTTAAAAACAAAAAGAAGAAAACAAAGAAAAGAAACTATGAACTCAGAGAAGTACATTCAATTTGACAATAGGCAGAAATGAGAGAAGGCAGACTAAATGGGCGTGCAGCCCATGTGGAGCTTCCCATCAGCAGCTTGTCTTGGTCCTAACCCTGATACACTGGAGAAAAGAAACAAAGGATCATGGCAGAGAGGAGAGAAAAAAGAGACAGAGAAAGATTGATTATGATTCTTGCCATATGCAAGCAATCAATTACTATCACCTGTGCGTCAGAATTACCATATCCAGTGTGGCAAGGCCTGTTTTTGAATCAAGAATTTGTCTGCACATCTCCATGCAGTCTCATGTAATTACTGCTAAAAATATATATTCAACATTCAAAAGAAAGAGAAAACATAGGCCTTTTGTTTGAGTATATATTTATAAAAGATACTCCTGTTGAAGGGGTTCTGCATTTCTCTTGAAATACATTTAGTTTATAAAATCTAAAGATTTTATAACTGATTAAACATGATTGTATGGTTCATTTTAAGGTGGATTTATTTCAGTGCAGTGAGGCAGTGAATGAGCCCAAAGTAATTAATATAAATGGCCAGGGAATACACTGGATCAGATAGTACCAATACATTTTTCTTTTTCACTTTGTGCCTTTATTTGGCCTTGATTTTCTGGTGACATTATTTTCTGCCAAAATATTGACCCATCAAAACTGAAATGACAGTTAAGGACACCATATAAAAGAAAGTATACCTTCAAAAGACAGAAGTTAAATTAAGACATCATGTGATAAATGAACCAAAAATAATCAGATACCTAATACACCAGTGGTGCAACTTATAAAGTATGGCAGTGTTAAGAAACAAATTACATGAGAATGTCAAGAAAAATTACTGTTTAAATTACCATTTCAGGTAAGATAGAAGTAAGATTCCCACGTGGAGCTAATGCAAAGGCATGCTTTCCTTCATTTACAAGATTACTGATTCCATTTGTACTGAAAACTGCTTTCACATTCACATTGAATCTAACTGCAAAAGTGTTATGTCCATTCACGACTGATGCGTGCATCAGAATCTCTATGTGTAATAAACTGCCTTGAATTTCCGGTACAAAACAGCTATTCAGTGAGGCACAGCCCCAACTGACAAATAATTTCCTTGCTTACCCTCAAACATCTGCACTACACTCTTCTTGGTCCAGAGAAAGCTCGTTTGAACATCTCTTTTTTTTTCATCGTCTTCCTCTACTGTAGCCTTCAGAGCAGATCTCCCCTTTGCCTCTCTTTTGTTGCTTCTCAGTGCCAGGCGATGTTGAGGTAAATTGAATTTGGCAAACAAAGTGGGGGAAACGAGGAGAATTCAGAAGAGTCTTTCTGATTTGGTTTAGTGAGTGGCGGTGTACCACTGCCAGCTGTTGGTGCCTTTCATCAGAGAAGAGAGAAAAGTCCCAAATAAAGAATTCCTGTAGTGGCAAGTCTCTGTAAGGAGTCTCCAACCCGAGCAGCCAATACTCCAATGGATAGAAAAGAGGAACAGCCAATATTCACACATATATAAGAGGTCATTTACACAGCATTGTTACTTTTGGCACATTGATTTTAAGATTATAATCATCTTTTTTTGCAAATATTGCATGTCCCTGTACAACAACATTGACAAAAATACTCTGAGGGTGGAGCTTTTATGAATTTGCAAGGCGTAAAAATGTAAATTTAGATAACCAGTTCCTCTAAACTCCAGAGGAAAAACAAACGCTTGATAAAAAGGAAATGGGGAGTCATTCCAACTTTGAAGGGGGAAAAAAAAGACAACGTCTGATATGTCATCAATACAAAATGGTCCCATCTTGTGTTTTCAAGATGTCTTGGGCTTAAATAGGGCTCATTAATTGTAGGTTTCCTTCTTGAAATGAGCCAGGCAGTGTATGAAGGACAGCAACAACAGGACATCCATATTCTGCATACAAAAACAGATGAGGAGGAGGGGTGCGTAGATGTCACTCAATGCATTTTGTGTATATAGCTACATCTTTAGGGAAAAGGGGGATAAATACATAATTCAGGGGAGCTAGTTCTGCTGAGAAAATTACAAAAACAAAGTTCCTCAAAAAGGCGACAGAACTGTTTTCAAGGCTTATTCTTTTTTTTTTCAGACAAAAATAAAACAAAAACGACTATAAGAAGAACAAACAAAGCAGAAACAACAAAAGCAAGAAAAAATGCAGCCATGGTCGTTCCAAATCTCAATCAAGCTTGACACAATCACTCAATAGGTAGTTTGCAAAGTACAAGAAGTTTTTCATGCAGATATTAATTTCCTCTTCGGGTGGGGGGTTAAAAGGAAGTGGGAGTAGTCAGGGGGGAACGTAGTACTCATGCAGCTCTGGCATAGCGTCAGTGTAGGTATGCTTGGAAGGGAGGGCTG
>JAOVVB010048874.1:0-14791 GCA_028570985.1 Heterobranchus longifilis
AGGCCTAGAGAGAGCTGATTGGCCGAGCTCTCTCACAGGGCAGGGATGAGAGGTACTTCGTGCTCCCACATTAATGACGGCTCTACAGCCAATCAACGGCGTCTGTGAGCTCACGCAAATGGAAGGAGCGGATAGCGCTGTCCTCAGAGTGTGTTATGGCGCCCCTAATGGTGTGTGAGCAAGCAGTTCGAAGAAATGCGGTCGGTGACGTCACGTGGGTCGGAGGAAACACGTGATAGTCTGCGGCCCTCCCGACTGAGTGGTACTAGAAGCTTAATGTGGGAGCCCCCTAGTGACTGGGAGGAATTGGACACGACTAAATTAGGGAGAAAATCCGGAAAAAAAAAAAAAATAAATTCATTTGGTCGAACTCCATAAATTAGTCTGTCAAGATGTACTCCCTTTTATGAACACAAAACAAAGAAAAAAAGAAAACAATTAAGTCGTGAATGTGTCAAGATATTCCTTTAAATAAAAAGTGTTCATTAAAAGGGCTAAACTAAGAGGATGGCACAAACAAAGACAACACATGAACACGGGCAATATGGGGCAGAAGGGCAGACGGAGCATTCGTTATCCTCTTCAACTGATATAACAAAGCATCTCGGGATGTGTAACTTTTTTTTGTAAACGGTTGTGCGTCTATACTATATATATATATATATATATATATATATATATATATATGTACAATATATATATTAATGTAGAAAGAATTGTATAGAGAATCATTATGCTATGTCACTTCCATATCGGGACATGCCAATGGGATCACCAGCTTTGAATGCGGGTTTTAAAAGGATAATCCTTTAAAGGGATGTAGTCCTATGAACATTCATAATTTTTTTTTGTTGTTTTTAAGATGTCCTCTTCCACTGACAGCAGAAACTTTATGGTCACACGCTGTGATGTAGACTTTATTAACACTGTGTATCACCTTGTGTCGATGACCATAACCTGCTCATTTTATGTTCCTTCAGAGTAGCGCTTTTATTATTTTCCGCATTTATTACTAATGATCTTCAATTAAACCGGAGTTTCTGCAGCGACTAAAGCTGGCTAACCTAAAATCTATAGCGTGTACTATTTTAGCATTTTTTAAATGTATGCGTGTATTTATTATTTTTTTCCTTCCTCCCACCTTGTTCTTACACTTCAGGATGTTTTTTGCTGATTCAGTAAATCTGTCTGAAAGGAGAACGTTTGTCGGCAGGCACAGTGTGAATAATGGACTTGTTGGCAGAGATTATGAGTGTGTCAGTATGTTTGAGTATGTGTGTGTGTAGAGAGAGAGAGAGAGAGAGACGGGAGATTATGGAAGATATGTGCGCGGATATAAATATGCATCTCAAGGACATCGCCCTCTGTACCCTAGGAGCCGAGTAGTGACCACGCTACGCTCTTCCTCCGCCCACCGCTGGGGTTCAGCACTCCGGTGAAACAACTCTCTGCGTGAAAACTTTTCTCCAGTTAACAAACACAACCGAAAAGCCTGTGAGATATCCTCTGAGCTCGGTCTTATACATCTAAATTATTAATAATTTAGCGGACCATTATTCTAGCCATAACGCGGAGCGCAGGAGAACGCTCCAACGACTTGGTAATAACCGGCAGAGATTCAGCAGAACGGTTGTTTGCGCGCTTCATGTATAATTCATCCAGCATGCTGATAGTCGTGAGCAAGGAGCAGTTGCTGACATCTGCATGACCTGTTAAATGCCAGATTTTAAAAGGTGAACATATGTGTAATTCCTCATTAGGCAGAAAGAAGAAAGACTGGAAACACAGAGAGAGGGAATGCCTTGACTGCTTCTGGTCTTTTGGGAAGAAGGACAACAGCGGGTTTATGTCAAATTTAGCCAAGCGAAATCGTAAAGAAGTTAACTCACGCATACTCGAACATAATTAAATGAGAGGGTAGATATTCTAATACTCTAATAATATTAACATAATGGATGGACAGTTCTGTCTACATGCCACATTGGCCAACGGATACACAGTATATCCGCCATTTCTGTGGCAGACCTAGCTCAAGGGTCCAACGGTGGCAACCCGGCAGCAACAGGATTCGAACCGGGGACCTCCTGGTCAGCAGTCCAACACCTTAACCACAGAGCCGCGCTTATATTAATATACTCTATTAATATAATAATATAATTGCACAGCTAGTTCAGTTGTTCGTGTTGCTGCCATGACGATGTGCGTAATCAAATTTACTGCAGTGGAGCATCTAAATTTATTAATATTTTTTATATTTTATATTTTCTACAGCTACGTTTTTCTATATTTTATTTCTTATTTTATTTCATAATTTATTTCTTATTGATAATCTTGTTTTTTAAGGTCCTTTGCGGTCGTATAAGCATTTCACTGCATATCGTACTGTGTATGACTGTGTATGTGACAAATGAAATTTTAATTTTAATTTAACGGAGATGAGTTTGTCTGATGAGTTCAACAATCTTCCTCTAGTATCTGATCGGTCATAACGTCTGACGTCTGAAGGGTAATTCCCGGTGCCATTCAAATCTCAGGTGATCATTATAATGCTCTTGTTTTTTTTGTTTTTTTTAAAGTAGCAGCTCATAAGTGTACAGTATATGTGGTCAGGGTTGCGCAATCGAGCATGACCTGGTCTTTTTCAGCAGTGTTGAATTTAATTAACTTTTAACCAACTATACAAACATGGCTGGGCTAAAAAAAAAAGAAAAAAGAGCAAAGAAATACCACACATACATATGGTGACATGATTTTATATTACAGTATGTTTTTTTTTTTTTGGTTGTTTCTACCTTTTGGTTGTTTCTACCTTTCTACCTCTTGCTCCTGTCAAGAAGTCGCTACAGCGGACCATGTCATCCACACACAACATGTCACAGGATTTTACGCCGCCTGATGCAACCCTCCCATTTTCCTATCCAGGCTTGGGACTGATTCCGCAAGCAGTGACTACTGGGTAGTACAGGGTGTGGTAACCCACTGACAACAAGGTTTTGAACCCTGATCCTCAGATTCCCCCAGCCTTAGCCGTTTGAGCCACCACTCCCCTAACAACCTTTCGGTTGACCAGAACTAATAATAATATGAGAGTTTGGTGAGTTTAACTTTTTTGTGACATTCCTCCCATGTTTCTTTAATGCCACTTAGGTTTTAAGGATAAATCTCTTTGAGACTAAGGGCACTAGGCAGGGATACACCCTGGATGGGGTGCCAGTGCATCGCAGGAAAGATGCAAGGACACACACACACACACACACACACACACACACACACACACTATGGGCAATTTGGAATGCCAGATAGGCATGATTTTGTACTATGGAAGGAAACCGGAGTACCTGGAGGAAACCCACCAAGCACAAGCACAGAACATGCACAAACAATCATCGCGTCCCTCATTTACTACTGATGTATTAGAAATCATGAATTAATACAAACTCATTATTTGAATTATAGCCTGAATGTCTGCCTGCTGCGATACAAACGACCGTATCATCATATGCCTACACTTTAAAATACAATTTCTACATAAATTGTAGAAGTAGAAGCTCATCTATCATACTTAGTGTGTGCAGGAAAGTGGAGAGGCTGAGAGACTGACCGCAGATGTGGATCAAGTATCACTACCTCGATGATGTAGCAAATCACGCCATTAATAAAACTACTTCTAACATAAATAACATTTCTATTTAAAGATTTTTCCCCCAAAATTTTAAAGCCATAAAATGATAACATCCTCTTCCAATTAAATGCAAGGTTTATATCTGGACATAAAACCGCTCTATTAAATGAAATGTGTGTATTTAATAATGAATAAAAACCTTCTAACTTCCATTCACTCTAAAAAAAAACAAAAAAACAAATATAGATTTAAGACTTCAATACGCAGAGATTTTTTTTTTTTTAGTAACAGCAGTAGCTGGCTGACTTAATGCACTTTTCCTGAAAGCTACACTGAATGACTAAATGGGTGAGTACGTGCCAGGGTGAAAGGCGATAAAGCCATCAATCAAGCACGCCTGAATACTTCCATGTCACAACACGAGTCCTGATTGAACCCAACTCCACAGGAAAAGGAGATACAACACCAATAACAAGCAGTTAGCTCTAGCTGTTGCATTCTCAGACGGCCTATTAATCTTACAAAGTTAGCCGGAATGCTAACTGCTCCCTGATTAATGAAGGACAGCTAGCAGTCGCGCTGGTCTGCATGCTAATGGTGTGATTAATGTAAAGGAAGCTGAGCCAGCTGTATTGTTACTAAACTTGTGGGTGTACTCGGTTTTCTCTACAAAGTGTGGAGCAAAATCTTAAAATGTATTAGTATTTATAAGTAAATACCCACATACAGTAGGTAATGACATGCTGTTGGATTTATTAACACTTAGGATTACTTATGTGATCATACTATTGCCCTCTTCATTCCCAAGGGAAAAAAAAGGATTAATCTTGTTTTCAATTAAACAAAACTAGTGAGCTCATTATATTTCTTTTTTATTATTATTGGTTGTTGGAAAAAAAAAAAAGTTGCAACTGTTCTGTAAGCTGCATTTTTAATTGTTTGGTGGTTTAGTAGATCGTGTTTTTGGTGTTCCTTTTTTTTTTGTTTGGGTGAATGTGTGTATGCACATGGTAGTGGAAAAACTTGTAACACCTACACATTTTTCATTGTTATTACAATCTGTTCCAAAAAGTGAAAAAAAAAGTGAAAAATTGCTGAATTCTGCTGACTTTTCATTTTGACCCTCTCTCACGCTCTCTTTCATATACACACACACTATCATGTCAAAAGTATTCGCTTTTCTGCCTTCACATGCATATGAACTTGAGTAACATCCACATCTTAATCCAATGGGTTTAATATGATGTTGGTCCAGCTATAACAGCTTCAGCTCTTCTGGGAAGGCTTTTCACAAGGTTTATGTAAATTTTTCACCATTATTCCAGAAATGCATTTGTGCGGTCAGACATTGATGTTGGACGAGAAGGTCTGGCTCGCAGTCTCTGCTCTAATTCATCCCAATGGTGTTCTATCGGGTTGAGCTCAGAACTCTGTGCAGGCCAGGCAACTTCTTCTACTCCAAACTCGCTCATCCATGTCTTTATGGACATTGCTTTGTGCACTGGTGCACTGTCATGTGGGAACTGCTGTGGGGATGGTTTTCAGGAGTTGGGCTTGGCCACTTACTTCCAGTGAAGGGAACACGTAATGCGTCAGCATACCAAGACATTTTGAACAATTTCACTCTCCCAACTTTGTGCGAACAGTTTGTGGACGGCCTCTTCCTGTTCAAACATGACTGCGCACCAGTGCACAAAACAAGGTCCATGAAGACATGGATGCGCTTCTGGAAGAATGGTCGAAAATTCAGTAAACCTTGTGAAAAGCCTTTCCAGAAGAGTTGAAGCTGTTATACTGTAGCTGCAAAGGGGAAGGGGCCAACATCATATTTAAAAAAATGTGCGGTTAAAGTTGTTTCAATGGAGTATAAGAAGAATAAATCAAATCAAGAAAATGTTTAATAGGCAAATAAACTACTTCACTGCCAACAGCATGACTTGAATAAACATACTCAGATAATACACAAGGGTGTTTGTTTGTTACAGAAGCTTTTGCTCATTTAACTACATTTCCAACAGTAAAAATGAGACATTTTATAGACACCCTAAAATGTTTTGTATGCCCTGGTAAATGCAGAAAGGCTACAGCTATTGTAGATATTGATTTGGCTACAGTATGAACACCAAAGTACTCTTTTAAATGTAGACCAGACCGCATGGCAAAAAGATAACAAGAATAAGAGGGGAAAATAAATTTTATTCTAGGCATTAAGGCTTTATCTCATGACTCATACCCTCACTGTTATTCAAAAAGATATTCTTTGTGACATTGCAGAGGAATACAGTGTAAATTCGAGGTTTGTATATACTTCAATCAGTCATACCATTATGACCACCTGCATAATATTGAGTTGGTCCCCACTTTTGCCACCAGATCTGATTCTATCAGAACCAGCACAAGAGTTGAAGTTTTGGAGTTGCTTTGACCTAGTCACAATCTGGCTCTCGTCAAAGTCACTCAAATCCTTATGCTTCAGGAGAAAAGGTTCACCTTCTGCCTAATATACAGTATCCCACCCACTTCTAGATACCATTGTAACAAGATATTGAAGATGTGGCTACCGTGAGAAGGGCCAAATTGTGATGGCTAGACAATTTGGTCAAAGCTACTCTAAAACTGCAGCTCTTGTTGGATGTTCCTGACCACAGCAAGCCAGGAACTACAAAACTGCAGCTCTTGTTGGATGTTCCAGAGCTGCAGTTTTGTAGTTCCTGGCCTGCAGTGGTCAGGAACATCCAACAAGAGCTGCAGACCAGGAACATTCAACAAGAGCTGCAGTTTTGTAGTTCCTGCCCTGCAGTGGTCTGGACAGACCAAAAGTGATACAAAGAAGATGAACTGGTGAAACTGGTCACAGGGTCATGGGTGGCCAAGGCTCACCGCTGCACATGGGGGGTGAAGGCTGGTCTGTGTAGTCCGATCCAACAGAAGAGCTAGTATTGCTAAAGTTGATGAAAAGGTTAATGCTGGATGTGATAGAAAGTTGTCAGAACACACAGTGCATCACTGTTTTGATGGCAAATGGGGGGACCAACAATATTAATATTAGGTGGGTGGTCATAATGCTATGGTTGATCAGTATACACCCCACCCATTAAGGAAAGTAAAAGAATAAACCAGTATGGTCTCACTCTCTCTCTCTGAATATAGTCTATGTTAATGTGAGAATTATGCTTCTTGAGACCGATGACTCATCTGTCAGTCAACCGCAGGATCTCGTCTTGACGTTCACAGGTGTTAAGATTCATTACTCTATAACTTTCATCAGGCCTGTATGATAATGAATGAAAAATAAAAATGTTTAAAAAAAAAGTGAACACAAGGGCATCATTAAATAACCATTGAGCTCTGTTTAAAATACTGCCAGCCTAAAATCATCGCCTGTTCTACCTCCGGTAAGTCGGGTAAGGACTGAATCAAAATTTTTTGATCCATAGACCAATTCCAGGTGTCTAGCATCCGTTGTTAAAATAACTCTGATGTACTTACGGTAGCACTTGGCTAAAAGCTATTAGCGTTTAAGTTTGACAGGGGGCTTTAGTAATAAGAGGGGAGATACAAGGAAAATACAACCTATACATTCCTTTTATTTGAGGTGTAGATTTAATTTTTATGAGGCTTTCAAGAGGAGAACAAAAGCGTGGCAGAAGCATCAGACTTTTGATCTTGGGTCATTTCTTAGGTAAATGTGAGATAGTAGGGTATTTACTACAGAACATGCTGCAATCCTCCCAGCCAGGGCAGCTTTTACACAAAAGCTTAGTACAGTACATTGTCCTCCAAGGAAATACAAAATAAATAAATAAATTATGCGATGGCAGTAAATTGTAGAGCTCCATAAAAGATTAGGGATCTCCTGAGGTCAGAAACATTTAACAGGTCAGGAATGTCAGCGCCATGGAGAAATAACCTACGAAGCATCTCTAAAGTCATTTACAGACCACAACCTATTGCTTCTATTTGCAGCGTCGCCACACCAACTACGACAATCTAACAAGTAAAATGTTCAAAACAGGGTCTGCATTTCAGCCAGTCAAAAAAGGGTAGAAAGTGCCTTGACCCCTAATCGTTACTCGGTCCAGCCTTAATAATCAGACATGTGAGAGGCTTTCCTGACACCACCATCTTTAGGAAAAATTGTAATGGCATTCCTATACTGGATTTCATAAGAACTTGGGCTGAAAATTCTGAGGGAATTTCCTAAAGGGAAATGGTATCGAAAAAGTTGAATGATTGTATCTCTCTAAACGCGTCAGGAGTGCACAGGCTTGAATGTTCTCCATTAGATAGTCGACTGTAATGTTTCCACAAATTGAAAACACAATAAAATCACAATGGAACATTGATTGTATTTCAGTGAATAGCTTATAATAATTAACAGGATATATATATACATTCCAGTCTATAACTCATAAAAAAGGAATCTAGACTAATCCAATGAGTCCTCTTCTTCTTCTTTTGGCTGCTTCCGTTAGGGGTCACCACAACGTACCACCATTTGTCTACCACATCTTCCCTTGTCCACATCCATATCTACCACATTCATAAACCTCCTCTTGGGCCTTCTTCTTGTCCTCCTCCATGGTAGCTCCATCTCTAATGTTCTCCTCCTGATATATCCCATCATCCCTTCACTGCACATATCCAAGTCATACTAATTTGGCCTCTCTAACCTTGTCCCCAAACCATCCTACCTGCACTGTCCCTCTGATATACTCATTCCCAATCCAGTCCATTCTTGTCATTCCATGTCTTGCCACTCCATCTCCATATCCTAAAGAGTAATCCATTGAAAATCAATAGGGACAGAAAGATTGGACCGTAACTCACACATGCAAAATTGAACAAAACCTACAAGCAAAATCACCTTATATTCCAATTTGTGAGCTTTAAAAAAAATCCAATAAAAAATCCAATGGATGCTGGGTAATATTCCGGTCAGTAACTCATAAGAATCCAATTGGATTTTGAAACGATAATAATAATAATATAACTTATAACTATAGGATTCCAATTGAATTCCAGTGGATTGATTCGTAACGGTGTGACGAAAATGAAATGACCCAATGCTGACCTGATTGTATCGCATATAGGCTCTGGCAAAGATCTCAATCATATGAGGGGTGTTCAATTCAAACCGGGACTTTTTATTATGCAGAATAACGGAACACAGTTATAAACATAAAAACCCCTTCAACACTAATGCACTTATTCCAGAGTTTCACTAGTGCTTGGAAACCATTAAGGTAGAAAGTTTTCTCAGTACATCAGAGCCCTGATCGGATTGCCTACTTAATGTCTGAAATGCTGGTCTCCTAGGAACTCCTTTAATTGCTCAAAACATGTGCCAAATGCTTGAAGCGAGGTGAGGACTGTACGGAGGATGTGACAATAACTCCCAGCTGAGTTCCTATACAGTTCCTGTATTGTTCAAGTGGTGCGGTGGGCAGTATGAGGTTAGGCATTGTTTGGCAAAAACAGAACACCTTCTGTGATCCAGAGAGCATTCCTCTTATTGAATGTTTGCGGGAACAACTGCAGTGGGATCTGAGCCACCTCGGCCAGGATCACGTTTTAAAACGGCCTTCTGTAAAACGACTAAGAGTCTCATCAGCATACTATGCTTGAAGTCTTCTGTAAATATCAATCCATTCATTCACGAGAAATTTCATCACAAGTCTCAGTTTGACTTGAACACCCCTTGTGTATACACTGTACACAACAGTACAGTCTAGATCTCAAGAGGTTAAACTTATTGCATATCAGCTTTATTAGCGACAGTCTGGTAGGAAATTCTCCCTGCAAGATTTATAAAACTTCTATATCTACTGCCTCAAAGACAGGTTAAACCTAAGTGCTTTCACCTTAACATCCTCATGCAATAAATGCTTTCCTATAGATTTTTTGGAGAATAACTACGAGCAACCAATTCCCTGCTCGTACACTCTACCTGATGCTAATTGCTCACACACTGAGAAATAAAGCAAAGAAAATGGATGAGCTCCTGGCCAGAAACGGCAGGAGGTGCACGTCGGGGGGCCATTACCCCCCCCCCCCCCCCCCCTTCACTGAGCACTGATAAGAAACCATGCTGCAACTCACAATATTCCAGACATCTGCTATAAGCATAGCTGCAGGTAAGTGGAAAGTGGGCTGATAAGTATAATTTAATTAGGGTTTAATTGGAATGCAGAGCTACTGTCGCCCTTCGCTCCTAAATCTATTGAACTGAATAAAGAATGATTCATCTTTTGTAATTGCGCAACTAATTGAAAATCATGGAGGTAATTTTCTGGCAGATGTATGATATGGAGCATACGCTTCTATATGTGTAGAGCAGAGAATGTACCAGTGGTGTCAATGTCATAGATTTCAGGGCTTTGTAAAGTTCTCAGGCTGCTTGATTTGTACCACTGATACTTAACCATCATATGATCCAAATCATATGTAAATTTTAAGATTCAGAAGGCTATTGAACTCCTTAGAGGTTATGCAGCACTGTGCGTTTGCTTCCACTCAGTGCATTTGCTTCCACACAGTGCTCATGCAAAGTAACGATTTCTCAATTTCAAACCACAATTGTGTCATTTTCGAAATGTCACTGTGTACCAAGAGACTATTACCATGCGCTATGCATCACACTGCTGATTCAGCCGTCTTCATGGATGTTCATGTCCCTTTCTTTCCCTCTCGCTCTCTCTCTCTCTTTCTCCCACACCTTCTTCTACAGTTGAGAATTTTTTGAGCTATACTGGCATTCAGGGGGAAAAAAAAGAAGAAATAAAATGCTTTTGGTATTTCAGAGTGTTGGCTCACATTTTATCTTGTCAAACAGATACAAGGAATCATTTTGCAGAAGTCTTATCCTGGATATACTGGGTATGAGGTGGGAATAGACTCTAGAATGCACAACAGAGTCAATTTCTAGTAAACGTGGAGAAAATGTGGTTTCTTCTTTGCACTGTGTCTAGGAAGGAGTACAGCCCTCACTCATACCCTCTCACATTGGTGATGAAGTATAATCATCTATTCCTAGAGGGTAAAAACCATAGGTTGTATAAGAACTGGACAAACCCTCCATGACATCACCAACATGTTTTCTGAAAAGTAGTTTTGAAGCTCAGTTGTGGGAACTCTGGTTGTCACCATCTTGGCAGGACCTGAATCTGCCATAACTTTGGTTATTCCATAAATGGGCAAATGGGTGATACGAACGGAGCCTGGTTGTTGTTTGTAACGCGCCTATTTACCACAGTTACCACAAGCTAGCTAGCTTGGCTTTCTGTTGCTTAAAACTCCTTTAATTGCCCAAACATGTGGAACTGACTTCTCTTGAGATCAGGACCTGTATGGAGACATGGCAGTAACTCCCAGCTGAGTTCCTGTAATGTGCAAGTGGTGTTGGTGAATGATTGTGCGTACTGTTCCCTCAGAAATATGCGTCTCTTCCGCCAACTAGTGACAAATTATCCATGTATTTTCAAGGATCAGGTGTTCCACTCGCTGAACGTTCACGAGAACGACTGCAGTGGGCTCTGAGCCTCCTCAGCCAGGATGGTCATTCACGGACATCAGTGTTCTTTAGAACATTTGCACCATTTAAATGTTGACTGCGGCTTAGAGACTTCTAACCATACTGTGCTTAGTAAAACAATTGGTTTGATTGACCATCATTATCCATACCCTACGTCATCCCGTGTCAAGGTTAATACAATTTTAACTGATGAGTTACATCAGTCTCGTAAGTTGTAATTTATCTTCTATCTGTCTTTGAACCATAAGGAGGAAACCCACCAAGCACAGAGAGAACGTGACCAGGACTCAAACTCTCAATCATGGTGGTATGAGGCCACGGTTCTCACCACCTCATCACTGTACTGTCGTCATGAATGAGAAATCTAGCTATAGAGACCAAAACCACAAAGGTTTTTTTGGGGGTATCAGGCGGTAAACATGTTTATTTCTGTTGAAAAGTTGGACTTTTAAAAGTTGGGGCTCTTGGGCGATTTACAGTGGGAGGTGTGGCTGAGGCGGCTAAGGCTCTTTGTTGTTGCTCTCAGGATCTGGGTTTAAGCCCTGCTGCTGGTGTAAAACCTGTGCCAAGTTGTTTGCCGATTGTATTGTCTGCATGACGAGACCTTTATGGGAGCAGCCAAAAGAATGTTTTTCTCTACGAAAACTGACTCAATTTTGAAGCCGCCACCTAGCGGTCATACAAGGTACGGATTGTGATTTTGGCACTTCTGCTTTGGACTCATTTTTGGGTGGTACTGTAGTTTGGTGGGTAAGATGTTGGGCTACAGATCAGAAGGTCCTTGGTTCCAATCACAGCACCACTAAGTTGTCACTGTTGAGACCTTGAGTAAGGCCCTTAACTGCTCAGATGTATAATGAGATAAAAATGTAAGTCACTCTGGATATGGGCATCTGCCAAACGCTATAAATGCAAATTTTTCAGAAACGAAGGTTGCTGCTTGGTGTGATAGTAAAGCTTGTAAAATGTGTGAAATCTTTACAACACCACCATCATCTGCATTAGAATGCAACACCTTATTTAGGTTCCCTGAGATGTTAAATGCCCTCCCCTTGCTCGTCCACCCGATCTGAAAGCTTTACACTAATGAATTTAACCTGCTCGCGAGCCCTGGCAGCTCTGACGGCTTGTTTCCTGTGCTGACCTTTAGGTTTTAGCCTTTTCTTGTTTGACAGCAACAGTGAAAGGTTTCATTAACTTGACAGCTGACTCACGTCTTAAGATATTTCTGAAGATCAATTCGAGTTGAGACAACACAAGATTCTTTACAGAGAATTTCTCTCAAACTCATGCTAAAGCTCCAATAAATCCCACGAGTGTTGTGATGGATATAAATGAAGAAGTGGGTGTGTGAGAAAGCATTTGTAAATAAACCGACTCCACTAAATTAGCCTGCGATCTCACAGGTACTGTACCTGGTATTCACAGCATTAGGGATTGGCAGCTGTTTCCGAACATAAAGAACGTGATATGCCTTAGGACACAGCAGGACTTGTTGGTAGAGTCAGAGGTGCAATGCTATAGCATGCAGCGCCAGAACAGGGGATGTGAATAGGCGCGATAATGTTAGAGTGCATTTTTAGGTGTACTGTATGTCTGTGAAACAATTATTAAGGTAATCATTATGTACTTTTAAGCACATAAGACATGCATCTGATCAGCTCTAGTGCCAGGTAATACAATCACACTGAACACTGACCAAAGAAAGCAGACGTTTGGTTTTTAGTTTGGTATTTACAAGGGGAATTCGAGTCAAACTGATACTTTTGATTTAGCAGAATAACAGAAAACAGTTATGAGAGTAAAAACTCCCTTTATTTATCCATATGGAGGCACAGTTTAGTCGTCAGCACTGTCTCTTTGCACCTCTAGGTCCTGGGTTCTGTTCCCACATTGGAATGGAGTTTGCATGTTCCCTCTGTGCTTGGTGGGTTTCCTTTCACAGTCCAAAAAACATGCAGATTAGGCTAATTGGCATTTCCAAATTGCTCAGAGGGTTTGAATGTTGACAAGAGGTCATACCAAAGTCATACTTAATAGTCATCATTGGCCTCCACGATCCCTAGTTGAACTACAGAGGATGTAGTCCTAGATGAATGGATGGATTTCTCGATATAATCACCATCTACACTAATGCATGTATCGCAGTGTTTCAATATAACTTGGACACCATCAAGGTAGAACAGATTTCAGAGCCATCCAGGAACTCCTTTAATTGCCCTAACATGTGGAACTGACTTCTCTTGAGATCAGGACCTGTATGGAGACATGGCAGTAACTCCCAGCTGAGTTCCTGTAATGTGCAAGTGGTGTTGGTGAATGATTGTGCGTACTGTTCCCTCAGAAATATGCGTCTCTTCCGCCAACTAGTGACAAATTATCCATGTATTTTCAAGGATCAGGTGTTCCACTCGCTGAACGTTCACGAGAACGACTGCAGTGGGCTCTGAGCCTCCTCAGCCAGGATGGTCATTCACGGACATCAGTGTTCTTTAGAACATTTGCACCATTTAAATGTTGACTGCGGCTTAGAGACTTCTAACCATACTGTGCTTAGTAAAACAATTGGTTTACACCTTCAATCATGAGAAATTTTTATCATAAATCCGTTTTGTTTGACTCGATCATACGGGCAGCTAGGCAGAGTCCAAGTGTGACCTGTGAATGATTTAAAGCAGTCATTAGAATAGCAAAAATGACAAAACCACACGCGCATACACACCTACTTGTCCTCCAAAAGAAACACAAGGCAGAGGCAGTGAGAGAGCCCCTGGGGAGGACTGCAGGAAAACAGAGACACAGAGACTCGCCCTGCTTTTCTACAGCTACTGCAGAAAAAAAAAAACGAAGGAAGGCAAGAAGGGCAATGAAGAGAAACTATCTGACTTAGGTGCCTTCGAGATTTTTTTTGTTGTTTTCGTTTGTAAAGACAATAAGAAGAGGGAGCAAAGAGTAAAGGTGGTGTATATGGTAGATACACAATGAAGGTTTTTTTTTTTTTGCTCAGAAGCACTGTAGAGAGTATCCTAGATTAAGAGCAGGTGAAGAGCTCTAGGAAGTGGAGAGATGAAAGAAAAAGAAACAGCGATATGAGGAAGAATAAAGGGAAGGAAATAAGGGAGATGTTTACTCTCACTCCTGAGCTTAAGGACTTGTGAATCCAGGGAGATTGAGTTTAAGATAGAAAGACAGGGAGAGAAAGAGAGAGAGAGAGAGAGAGAGAGAGAGAGAGATAGAGAGAGAGAGAGAAAGAATAAGTCATAAGTGATTCACAGAACATCTACATATTATGTCAAGATTGTTAGAGCAAGTGAGATAGTGAAACATTTAGAGAATACAAATAAGGCAAATATCAGATGCTGTATTGATGACTATCCGGGGGGGATTAAGCAAATCAGCTGAACAGAGGAATGATGGAGGGATTTAGCAGCCTTTTCTAGGTTTTATCTTATGTTAGAAGACAAGTATCTGATTGCTTAAAGCTGTAGTGAATTTGTATAACTGTTGAAGTCCTAGTTATAAAATATAATCTATCAATCTATCTATCTATCTATCTATCTATCTATCTATCTATCTATCTATCTATCTATCTATCTATCTACTGTATCTATCTACTGTATCTATCTATCTATCTA